>CAUEEP010000310.1:0-28459 GCA_958450365.1 Mesorhabditis belari | reverse complement strand
AAAGGCGAGCAGTTTCCGCAAACGAACTCCTATCCACTACAACTATCTCTCAACGATCTTTTCGAGCATGATGAAGAGTACCTTTCTTCTCTCGGCCCCAAATTTAAAAATTTTCTTTTTTTTTTCACCTCTAGTCAAATTTATAGTAAATTAGAAACTTTATAACTTTTTATCAGATTTAAAGATTTCAACATTTCCAAATTTTTTAAAAACATTTTATTCAGAATTTGTTTGTTTTTGTTTGTTTATTGTTTGTTACTTGTTTGTTACTTGTTTGTTTATTGTTTCATTTGTTCTTTTATTCATTTTATTTCGAAATTTTTTGGCATTCTAAGAGGCGATAAAATTTGACAACAAAATAGAAATGTCCATTTTTGAGTTTTGGCGGCCGAATCGGGTCAGCAGTAAATACTGTAATAGTACCCCACCCTCATAATGACGGTGCGGAGTGCTGCGTAGCTCTAGCTTTGAACGAGTTTTTCTCGACACTGCTTTATGCTACAATGCTCGTTTGGGTGTCAAAAAATAGCTGAAATTAGGGTTATTTTTGATACCAAAACGAAAGCACGAAACAAACCAGTGTCGAGAAAACGCGTTCAAAGCTAGACAATGGGAAATACTTTAATAGTACCATACCATAATGACGGTGCGGAGTGTTGTGTAGCTCTAGCTTTGAACGAGTTTTTCTCGACACTGGTTTATGCTACAATGCGCGCTTTGGTATCGTACCCTTCCAATTTTCCAGCTTTTCGCCAATGCGGCGGCCTCGTTGCACCGAATGGAAAAGACTAAGATATGTGCTGGGGCAAATGGTGCTCAATGACAACATCGCGCTCGGGCGTCTCTCCGCCGCTTTGCTCAAAGCGACTGAAAGGGGAAAGCAACGCAGCAAGAAAGCCGGGAAATTGAACTCCGGTCGGAACACGACCGGAAATGCAACAATTTCAACTAAATACCCAACCTTGGATCTCCTTTGGATAGCGTTGAAGAGCTTCAGCATTTGCACTAGATCTAGATGTATTTAAAGTGTACCTAAAGCGTTATTTTGCCTGAAATTTCAATTTGCAAATTTTTTGGATAGGAATAGCTGAAATTCAGGGCTATTTTTTGATACACCAAAACGCATTTCTTTTTGAGAGTAATGGGCGCTTTGAAAAACAATGAAATACTAAAAACTTTATGGTACTACGCGGCTGTACGAGGGCCAAGTACTATTACAGTATTTACGGTAGGTATTTATTCGAACGCAACAATGAAATAGGAAAACAAAATTAACAACAACAAATTACTTATTAATAACTCCTCGAATAGAATTTAAAAACATTATTCAGAATTATGGCCTTTTCTTTGGTAAGCAACTTCTAGCATTTTGCAGCTACTTTGCATTAATATTGTCAGACGAGGGCTAGCATATACAGCTTAGCTACGGCCTCGCCACGTTAAAACACGGTATTCCGTCAGATCCGCTAAGTTAAGCAACGTTGATCGCGGTTAGTCTCTGGTTCGAATTCAGCAGATGAGTCAGGGATATCTTTCCCGAACCGACTACTGTAGGTACAATCCTATATGGTGAACTTTGGTTCCCAAGACCGGTCCTATTAGGTTGTCCCATAAAAACCCAGAGGTTTTTCTGTTTTGATCACTACTCGCTTACAACACTACGTTTTGTATTTTTCTTTTTTTCTTTTATGCTAAAACTTTCTTCTTCCTTGCATTAATATCTTATTTTAGGGACCGACACGAAAAGTGAGTTGTAGTCGACGGAATGAAGCCCACTCGGAGAAGAAATCCACGCCCTACTGCTTCAACGATTTTCAAGAGGGATTTCAGCGGGCAAAAGCAGCACGAGAAATCAATCAATTTGGCGGGAACAAACTTGTTGGAACGAGTACTGCACAGGAATGGTTTCACAAATTCAGGACGGGCAACACGAAGATCAAACGGAAGAGAGGGAAGCGGCCGGACCCCGGAAAGGGGATCGATCGATTCTGAGGTGCCGATTCCTGCAAAATCCCGATGGATCAACCCGAAAATTGGCTGGACGTTACTGTGGACGAATGACTGTGTGGCGATGGCTGCGAAAAGTGGGAAGAAATTGGAGAAAACAACGTCAAATCCCATACGAATTGTCGGCAACAATCCAAGCCAAAAGAAAGCGGATATGCCACCACTTCGAATATGCGAAGTGGAGCGAATATCGGCATGGTCGGCTTCCTCTTTCAAACATCATAACTCGTGATCAAACGTGGATTTTCTACGATGGTCGAGTGTGACAACCGGCAGTGGTTGAAGAAAGGGCAAGTAGGAAAATGGTGCCAAAATGGAAGATCCACGAAAAGAAGCGAATCTTGTGTGTCGACTGGTGTTCAACAGGCGTCCTTTTCTGGGAACTTCTCAAACCCAGGCAAATTTCAACACCAAACAAAATTTTGATTCTGATTCTTCGTTGTTTCTATGTGCTGAATATAAATGAAATTCAAAATCTCTGGGTTTTTATGGGACAACCTAATACTAGGCCCCTTCCCCTGGATAACCAGGGATCCAGGGATTAGGATAACCAGAGATCCAGGGATTGGGATAATCAGGGATCCATATGGGTAGACTTGCCTAAGGCGCAAGCTCATATAAAGCGGGTAGCCTTCTCCTCCTACATCGTCTCCTACATCGTCTCCTACATCGTCTCCTACATCGTCTCCCCTACATCGTCTCCTACATCGTCCCATCCTCACAAACGATAGAATATTCCCCTAGGTCTTAATGTGTAAATTGTGATTGTGTGTGCAAATAAATCACCGGTAACCCCGCTATATATTATATTTGTTCATTTCTTCTTTTTTCATTTGTTTGTCTCTTGTTTGATTCTTGTTTCATTTATTTGTTTCTATTTTTCATTTCATTTATTTATGGGGGTAACCTAGGTGATGGGGTAACCTAGGTATGGGGTAACCTAGGTATGGGGTAACCTAAGTATGGGGTAACCTAAGTATGGGGTAACCTAGGGTAGACAGTTGTCTGAACTTTGACCCTAATTTTCTTTATGTTTTTATAAGTAAGTCTACAAAACAGATTCTAAACAGATTTGTTTTTTTTGATTCATTTTGTTGTCCATTTGGCATTCTAAGAAGGCTACAAAATTTGACGACAATTTTGTTGAAGTAGTGTTACTTCAAATGAGTCATTTCTCGAGCATTTCTCGAGCATTTCATAACGCATTTTCTTTGTGTTCATTTTGTATTCACGAAAGCTCGTAAATAATTTCGTTTCGGGCTTTGAAAAGAGGAGAATTTTGTGAAATAAAAGCAAAAAAGACGAATTTTTCAAACATTCTGATGGCTCGTTTCCGGCAAACTGCCGAAAAATCTTTGCAGATTCGTTTACCAAAAACTCCCAAATCTTTTGAAGCAATTGGTATGAAAATTCGATTTTAAATTTAAAAAATGAATATTATCTTTCAGAAAAGAATGCTAATTTATTGAAAAACGATTTAAAAATGGAAATTATTATGGAAAATGCTTCTCGTTTCCATTTGAGCTTCGATGTGCCTAAAGAGCTGAAAGCTGAGCATTTCAAGATTATCGCAAGAACGAGAACGATCAAGATTATCGGAGATTTACCGATTCGGAAAAGGAAATTGAAAGTGAGCCGATCTTGAAAAGCACTAAATACCCAGCCAGATATTTTGAGACATTTAAATATCTAAATAGCTACTGTGATATCCAGCTTAAAAGAAGAACATTTGATTTTAGCTCAATTTATATTCTAGCTTCATATTATGGGTGGATCTCGATCAAAGACATTTTCTTGCCAAAAACAATGCAATTCAGCTTAAATAAAATGTTATTCTTGGGATCTGGATGTCACAGTGTACTTAGAAATATTTAGTTTAGAACAATATGCTAAAGTTTTTATAGCCTAGTGGCTAGCGAGCTTGGTTCCAAGGCGGAGGGTGCTGGTTCGATCCCCGGAGGCGGCAAATTTTTTTGCTTTTAAAGAAAAACGAATTTTAGGCAAAGTGGTCAATGAGAACGCTTTTTCTGAAACTCATCAATTGCCAGATGGAGTAGATTTGAAAAAGATGAGAGCTATTCTCACAAAGAAAAATCAACTCATCGTTTACACAGAAAAATTGAAAGAAAAAGGAGAAAAAAGTGCGAATTATTCGAATGGAAAAGAGCTAAAGATGCTATAATTTCGAATTTTGATTGAATTGTTGAATAAACTGTTTTTAAAAATGCAAATTGCCCTCTGCATTGGAATTCCTGTTTGCGACGAGAATCGGAGCCAAAGAATCTATGAATCGGAGCTTTTTCCTGCAAAAATCTATGAATCAGAGCTTTTTCCTGCATAAAAATCAAACGTTTGTTGCGATTTCTGCACAAAAAAGCAAAATTCTGCGTTCCAAGACGAGCCGATAATCCAATTCATTCATCTTCTTTGAAACAAAGCATAATTTCACTCGTCCTGTTGAGTGTCCTGTTGAAAATTTGACTTTTGCGTGGTTTCTGGGTATTTCGAAAAAATCCCGGATTTTCAACGAATCGTCACACTTTGAAGGCTTATAACTTTGTCCAGAGTTTATATTTTTGTCAACTTTTATATCATTATAAAGGCGAGATTTTAGGCTTTCAAATAATACCGCATTGAACTGGATTCGATAATCCAGTCCAAGAAAATCAGAACCAACTCTGAGCAAATGTGGCCAATCCGACTCGGGTGTCGTGTCGCCTGTTTGTATGGGACTGAAAAATCAAAATAAGCTCTATTACATGTTATTTGAAAGCCTGAAATGTCCTCTTTACAATCTATAAAAAAGTTAGCAAAATATAATCTCTGGATAAAGTTATAGGCTTTCAAAGTATGACGACTTGTTCAAAATCCGGGATTTTTTTTAAATACCTGGAAAACTACTCAAGACTTGTGTGTTTCATAAAAAAATTCCTAAAACGTTCGATTTCTTTTAAATTGAGAAGTGAAAAGTAAAAGGGAGATATTTTGGTGGAATTTAGGATAAAAGGACTGGAAAAGTTAGGACTTGGAAAGGCAAATATTTAGAAGAGAAAAAAAAACTAAAAATTTAGTCTAAATTTTCATTTGATAACGAAAGATAACGGGACAAAAAGGGAATCTCTGATAAAAAAACTTCTCTTCTTTCGTTTATATTCTGCTTCGGTTTTCACAATGTTCACTTTTCATTTTTGCATCGACAATGCAGGTATTTTTCGAAAAATTTTGTTGCCACTTTTCAGCTCGGATTAAAAATATTTCAAAAAATAAAAAGTTTTTCTTTCTCGAGGTTTGCTTAATAAAAAACGAAAAAAAACTCAATAATTGCTTCTTTCTTTTGATTTTTGCGAGCAAAGATAAAGATTTTCTTGCTAAAATTTCAAAATTAAGAAATTAAAGTAAAATTTGAATCGTCAAAGATTTTGAAATGAAATTTTTTGTGAAATTTGACGAGTTTAAATTTGTCGAGATTGATGAGCAAAATTAGATTTAAATTTAAACTTTAGAATACGCACGAATCCGTTCATTTCGATGCCACTTATTGGTGGGGAATTCTCGAGAATTTCGTTGCAACTCAAGGAAATCAAGGCGATGAATGGAAGCAGCAACGGTTTGTGAAAAGATCTGTGCTTTGTGCGGGAAAAAACGTGAACGCATCCTTTCTGGCATATTGAAATCATCGATTTAAAGGAAAAATGATAAACTGAATAGAGCATTTATCATTTGTTTTGATTAAAGAGTCTACCAAAAGACTAGGATTTGATTCTTGAGAGTTTCAAAGCGCAAATTAAACCCAGTGAAAAGCTGGGCCCTGCTGGGAAAACATCTTGGTTTGGGTTTCAAAGCTGAAAATGAACCAGTATTGTGAAATTTAGTACTGTAATCTAAATTTAATCAACAATTTGAATATAGAAAGTCAATTCCCTTGAGAAGATTCTCATTTGCAATTCAATAGCGATGGAATTAGATTCAAAACTTGATTGATGACTTACAAACGGGAAAACTCAATTACAGTAAAGAAAAGTTTTCTCCTTTGGTGAAGACTTTAAAATCAAAAAGAGAGTGAAAAACGGGAATTGGAAGAAAAATTGGAAGATAAAAACTTCAAAACTTGATAGATGACTTACAGCAAGGCTTAGGCTTTTAAGTCATCAAGACTGATAGACTTTGGGACAAAGAAGGGAAAAGCCGTGAATTCAGTGCACCAGCTTCAGATTCGGGCCGGAGTTTTGCCAGGATGTTCCAAACGGAACATAAGTTACCGTATTTTCTCTAATTGTAGTGCACCCAGCCGAGCCGAGTTGATGACTATTTTTACCGTTTCTAGGTTCTCACAGAAGCTCAACACTCCTAATCCCCCACTAGATCTCATCGTCCATTTTCCGACCCCACATCGATAGGTGCTGATAAGCGGTTCTCGAGATTTCGAGGAATTTAGGCGAGGCTTTGGATGCACTAATAGAGAAACACGAACAGAGAAACAGAGAAACAATTACCGTCTTCTCTCTAATAGTGCACCCGTGCACCCGGCCGAGTGCACGAGTGCCGAGCAATGCAAAAATGCAAAAAATACACTTTCACAGGAATTATTGACCAGGAGGCAGGGGGTACTTCTTGCCTATCCCTGCTGCTGTCAATGAGTCAGGGGGGATAGTAATTTTCCCCCCTGCCCTGTGCCACGGTGGAAGCCGGGGGGTCACTCGGCTAGGGTTTACCCCGGGAGCCGCGCCTTACCATGGTGTATCCTTCCAACCGACGCAAGCACGCCGCACCATGGGATTTTACCGAGTCTTTTTCTGACTCAGGCCGGGACTCAGCCCTGCCATGATGCTGAACAAGAATTTGTGCTTTATATCGCCCCATAGCACGTCGGCTGCCAGAAAGGGGTCGAGTAGGAGGGACCGGCTGAGAACCCACACCCACCCACACCCGGCTGAGTGTGCACAATTTGGAAAGCTTTTTGAGAATTTCCAGCTCTTTTTTTAGTCCGAGGAAATTTGAGTTAAAGTTAGGCTACCTACGTGAAACCAAGGGCCATCCTGTTCCAAGTTTCAACGTTTAAAATCACGATTTTCAGCCCAGAACATCAATTGGAATGGATTCAATATCTCGCGAACGATTTGCTCACTTTGAAACAACAAGTTGAACGTTGGCTTTTGATTGGCTTTGATTCAATTTGACGGCTTTCAAACAACAGCTTTCACGAATACTTAAAAACAAGAATACTTTAGTTAAATCCGTTTCATTCAAAGTTTTTCCAAGAAACTGTTACCTTGAATTTCGCAATTCTCACTCAAAAAAAGGCTCTAAATTCACGAAAAGTTAGAGCTAAAATAAGCATTTTATCAACGAAAGGTTAGTAAAAGGCTAAGCAAAGTTCAAGTCTAACTTTTGCTATTCATTTATATGATTCTCAATAGGTTTACAACAGAAAAGCGACTTGTGCTCACTTCAATAGCTATTTTTTTTCGCATTAGAGATAGAATCTTCAAAGCTCTATCTTTCATTTGAAAAATTTGTTGTTGAAGTGATTAAATCTTGTTTTTTTCATTGTATACCTATTGATAATCATTTAAATGAATAGCAAAAGATAGACTTGAAATTTGCTTGCTGCTTTGCTTAACCTTTTGCTAATCTTTCGTTGATAAAATGCTTTCCTCAGCTTTGATTATGCGATTCGTTTAAGTATTTATTGATTACAATAATCTTTGATTTCAATAATCTTTGATTACATTAATCTTCTCTATCTTTTAGAACGTCAAAACTTGGCTCGTCTCTATTTTGTGCCAACTTTCGTCAATCATTCACTAGATTTCGATATTCATTGGCCAGAGGAGAAACAACAGAGAGACGATGCATATCTTGTATATAAAAGGTCAGTGATTCGTCAATGATTCTAGTTTTCTTTAAAGCAATTCTAGATAGTCCTAATCTCTAAATTTATTAGTCGTTTTTTCTCTAATAGTAGTGCACCCTGAGCCTTACCTAAATTGCTCGAAATCTCGAGAACAGCTTATCAGAACCTATCGATGTGGGGTCGGAAATATAGCTGACGATGAGATCTAGTGGGGGATTTGAGTGTTGGGCTTCTGCAAAAGCTTGGAAACCGTAAACTAATATGATGCTAACTAATTTAAAGCAATTCTAGATAGTCCGTAAACAGATGAGTCAGGGATGTTCTGCTTCGGTTTTCACAATGTTCACTTTTCATTTTTGCATCGACAATGCAGGTATTTTTCGAAAAATTTTGTTGCCACTTTTCAGCTCGGATTAAAAATATTTCAAAAAAATAAAAAGTTTTTTCTTTCTCGAGGTTTGCTTAATAAAAAACGAAAAAAAAACTCAATAATTGCTTCTTTCTTTTGATTTTTGCGAGCAAAGATAAAGATTTTCTTGCTAAAATTTCAAAACAAAATTAAGAAATTAAGAAATTTAAGCAAAATTTGAATCGTCAAAGATTTTGAAATGAAATTTTTTGTGAAATTTGACGAGTTTTAAATTGATGAGCAAAATTAGATTTAAATTTAAATTTAAACTTTAGAATACGCACGAATCCGTTCATTTCAATGCCACTTATTGGTGGGGAATTCTCGAGAATTTCGTCGCCACTCAAGGAAGTCAAGGCGATGAATGGAAGCAGCAACGGTTTGTGAAAAGATCTGTGCTTTGTGCGGGAAAAAACGTGAACGCATCCTTTCTGGCATATTGAAATCATCGATTTACAAGAAAAATGATAAACTGAATAGAGCATTTATAATTTGTTTTGAGTAAAGAGTCTACCAAAAGACTAGGATTTAATTATTGAGAGTTTCAAATAGCTACTGTGATATCCAGCTTAAAAGAAGAACATTTGATTTTAGCTCAATTTATATTCTAGCTTCATATTATGGGTGGATCTCGATCAAAGACATTTTCTTGCCAAAAACAATGCAATTCAGCTTAAATAAAATGTTATTCTTGGGATCTGGATGTCACAGTGTACTTAGAAATATTTAGTTTAGAACAATATGCTAAAGTTTTTAGTAGCCTAGTGGCTAGCGAGCTTGGTTCCAAGGCGGAGGGTGCTGGTTCGATCCCCGGAGGCGGCAAATTTTTTTGCTTTTAAAGAAAAACGAATTTTAGGCAAAGTGGTCAATGAGAACGCTTTTTTCTGAAACTCATCAATTGCCAGATGGAGTAGATTTGAAAAAGATGAGCTATTCTCACAAAGAAAAATCAACTCATCGTTTACACAGAAAAATTGAAAGAAAAAGGAGAAAAGTGCGAATTATTCGAATGGAAAAGAGCTAAAGATGCTATAATTTCGAATTTTGATTGAATTGTTGAATAAAGTGATTTTAAAAATGCAACTTTGTCATCTCTGCATTGGAATTCCTGTTTCCAGTATTTTGCACGGATCGTCACACTTTGAACCCCTATAACTTTGTCTGGAGATTAGATTAGAGTTAACTTTTTATATCATTGTAAAGAGGACATTTCAGGCTTTCAAATGATACCAAATAGAGCTTGATTCGATTTTTCAGCCACATGCAAACAGGCGACACGACACAGTACAATTACAATTTAGGTAAAAGGAAGAGAATAATACCACTGGTATCAAAGTCTTCTTTTTTCCAATTGGTCGCGACGGTGTTTCTTCGTTGTACGACAAGAAAGAAGAGAGATTGAGAAGATGGAGGAAAATGAAGTTAATCCACTCTTTGGATCAGAGTCAGTTTTCTTAAGAAAGAAACTTTAAGAAACCTAAGAAATTTTAAACGAAAACAAAAGCTCATTCTAGAGATTGTTTCAATGAAATGATACATGATGTCACGGAAAAAATATCTCAAATCACCGCAATCTCGGCAAAGGCCAAATTGCAAGCACGTCAGCAATATATGGTGGGTTTCCGGTGAACTTGTAGTTTAAAAATTGTCGAGTTTTGAAGAGATATCAGCCAAGCCAGGATTTGGTCAAGCTTTAGACCAAGCCAACCCTAGTTTCTGCCAAGGTTAATCTAGCCAAAAGCTACTACTAGACCTACTAGGCCAAACGACTAGGCCTCCTAGACCTACTAGGCCAAACGACTAGCTTACTAGGCCTACTAGGCCAAACGACTAGGCCTACTAGGCCTACTAGACCTACTAGGCCAAACTACTAAAATCTCTGAAAAGGCTAAAAGGGAATCTCTGATAAAAAAACTTCTCTTCTTTCGTTTATATTCTGCTTCGGTTTCACAATGTTCACTTTTCATTTTTGCATCGACAATGCAGGTATTTTTCCGAAAAATTTTGTTGCCACTTTTCAGCTCGGATTAAAAATAAAGTTTTTTCTTTTCTCGAGGTTTGCTTAATAGAAAACGAAAAAAAACTCAATAATTGCTTCTTTCTTTTGATTTTTGCGAGCAAAGATAAAGATTTTCTTGCTAAAGTTTCAAAACAAAATTAAGAAATTAAGAAATTTAAGCAAAATTTGAATCGTCAAAGATTTTGAAATGAAATTTGACGAGTTTAAATTTGTCGAGATTGATGAGCAAAATTAGATTTAAATTTAAACTTTAGGAATACGCACGAATCCGTTCATTTCGATGCCACTTATTGGTGGGGAATTCTCGAGAATTTCGTTGCAACTCAAGGAAATCAAGGCGATGAATGGAAGCAGCAACGGTTTGTGAAAAGATCTGTGCTTTGTGCGGGAAAAAACGTGAACGCATCCTTTCTGGCATATTGAAATCATCGATTTAAAGGAAAAATGATAAACTGAATAGAGCATTTATCATTTGTTTTGAGTAAAAAGTCTACCAAAAGACTGGGATTTGATTTTTGAGAGTTTCAAAGCGCAAATTAAACCCAGTGAAAAGCTGGGCCCAGGAAAACATCTTGGTTTGGGTTTCAAAGCTGAAAATGAACCAGTGTTTTCAAATTTAGTACTGTAATCTAAATTTAATCAACAATTTGAATATAGAAAGTCAATTCCCTTGAGAAGATTCTCATTTGCAATTCAATAGCGATGGAATTAGGTTCAAAACTTGATAGATGACTTACAGATAGACTTTTTGGGACAACAGCCGTGAATTCAGTGCACCAGCTTCAGATTCGGGCCGGAGTTTTGCCAGGGATGCCAGGGATGTTCCAAACGGAACATTAGACTTTTAAGTTACCGTATTTTCTCTAATTGTAGTGCACCCAGCCGAGTTGATGACTATTTTACCGTTTCTAGGTTCTCACAGAAGCTCAACACTCTAATCCCCCACTAGATCTCATCGTCAGCTACATTTTCCGACCCCACATCGATAGGTGCTGATAAGCGGTTCTCGAGATTTCGAGGAATTTAGGCGAGGCTTTGGATGCACTAATAGAGAAACACGGTAATTACCGTCTTCTCTCAATAGTAGTGCACCGGGCCGAGCCGATAGGTTCTCGAGATTTCGAGCAACTTAGGCGACGCTCTCGCATCTCGGTGCACTACTATTAGAGAAAATACGGTAGATCTTTACTCTACCTTTGCGAACTTCTTTAATACCTTTTTATTATGAAATTATTTATTATGCTGAGTAATAAATAATTTCCTTTCTTTCTTTCTTCTTTCTAATCTTCTATCTAAAAACTGAAGCGAAGAAAATTGGCCGCCGCCAAAAATGCAAAAAATACACACACACTTTCACAGGAATTATTGACCAGGAGGCAGGGGGTACTTCTTGCCTATCCCTGCTGCTGTCAATGAGTCAGGGGGGATAGTAATTTTCCCCCCTACGCCTCCCCTGTGCCACGGTGGAAGCCGGGGGGTCACTCGGCTAGGGTTTACCCCGGGAGCCGCGCCTTACCATGGTGTATCCTTCCAACCGACGCAAGCACGCCGCACCATGGGATTTTACCGAGTCTTTTTCTGACTCAGGCCGGGACCCAGCCCTGCCATGATGCTGAACAAGAATTTGTGCTTTATATCGCCCCCATAGCACGTCGGCTGCCAGAAAGGGGTCGAGTAGGGAGGACCGGCTGAGAACCCACACCCACCCACACCCGGCTGAGTGTGCACAATTTGGAAAGCTTTTTGAGAATTTCCAGCTCTTTTTTTTAAGTCCGAGGAAATTTGAGTTAAAGTTAGGCTACCTACGTGAAACCAAGCGCCATCCTGTTCCAAGTTTCAACGTTTAAAATCACGATTTTCAGCCCAGAACATCAATTGGAATGGATTCAATATCTCGCGAACGATTTGCTCACTTTGAAACAACTAGTTGAACGTTGGCTTTGATTTAATTTGACAGCTTTCAAACAACAGCTTTCACGAATACTTAAAAACAAGAATACTTTAGTTAAATCCGTTTCATTCAAAGTTTTTCCAAGAAACTGTTACCTTGAATCCTCGCAATTCTCACTCAAAAAAAGGCTCTAAATTCACGAAAAGTTAGAGCTAAAATAAGCATCTTATCAACGAAAGAATAGTAAAAGGCTAAGCAAAGGTCAAGTCTAACTTTTGCTATTCATTTATATGATTCTCAATAGGTTTACAACAGAAAAGCGACTTGTGCTCACTTCAATAGCTATTTTTTTCGCATTAGAGATAGAATCTTCAAAGCTCTATCTTTCATTTGAAAAATTTGTTGTTGAAGTGATTAAATCTTGTTTTTTCATTGTATACCTATTGATAATCATCTAAATGGAATAGCAAAGATAGACTTGAAATTAGCTTTGCTGCTTTGCTTAACCTTTGCTAATCTTTCGTTGATAAAATGCTTTCCTCAGCTTTTAATTATGCGATTCGTTTAAGTATTTATTGATTACAATAATCTTTTGATTTCAATAATCTCTGATTACATTAATCTTCTCTATCTTTTAGAACGTCAAAACTTGGCCGTGTCTCTATTTTGTGCCAACTTTCGTCAATCATTCACTAGATTTCGATATTCATTGGCCAGAGGAGAAAAGAACAGAGAGACGATGCATATCTTGTATAAGGAAGGTCAAGTGATTCGTCAATGATTCTAGCTTCTCTTTAAAGCAATTCTAGATAGTCCTAATCTCTAAATTTATACTAGGTCGTTTTTCTCTAACAGGAGTGCACCTCCCTGAGCCTTACCTAAATTGCTCGAAATCTCGAGAACAGCTTATCAGAACCTACGATGAGGGGTCGGAAATATAGCCGACGATGAGATCTAGTGGGGATTTGAGTGTTGGGCTCGGTAAAAGCTTGGAAACCGTAAAATCGACTCGACCGGGGCGGGGGTGCACTACTACTAGAGAAATTATGGTATCGACTTTTTGTCTAATTCTGTGAGAAGAGCTCGAGAAAAAACGAAAAACAAATGAAAATCAAATTTCTTAGATATCCAATGCTTTTATTCGCTGTTGAATCAACTCAATGTGATCACGAGAAAGCGAATGGCTGAATAAGTACAAATGCTCGCGCTTTCCATCATTGCAGAGTAAGAACCAGTTAGACAGTAAAGCATAAGTGGCTTATCTTGACATGGAATACGTGCTGATGGAAAGCTCAATGGTAAAGGCTTCGGAAGAAGTCGTTAACAAGAAGTCGTTGAGGTGACGAGTTCGTCGGCTTCCTGAGTTCAAGCGGCCGGCTTCTCAGCTCAAAAAAGGACCAGCGCTTAACAGACGTATAGTTTGAACGACGTTTCACGGATAAACAAACTTTAGATCTTAAATGTAAGATTGATTATGGTGTTTAAAAGTTTACAAATGCACAATCAAACTAGATTTCAATAACTAGTTTTAGAGGGAAAATTATTCTGATCATTGCTTTCAATCTTAAAAACTTTCGATCACTTTACTGGCTGGCTGGCTGGCTTTCTGCTTAATTAAACTAAAACTTTTAAATGATTCTATTGAAAGAAAGTAGCAGATTCTTCTAATCAATCTTGATTTGATCTCTTGACTCAGCTTTGATTCGAATTTTGATTCGAGCTTTGATCTCGCTTTACTCAGAAATGGTTAGAGATTTGAATTCCCTGAATTAACCGGTTAAATCTCTAAAATCGATTGGCATATTATCCCCAAAAAATGAACCCAGAGAAAAAAATCGCTACTGAAAGCCGATTTATGACTAATTGGGACTTTGTGTCTTATAAGATAAAAATCGAAAGCCTTTCATACCGAAGCTTACTAATGCTTAACGTAAACGCACTCTTTCTAGCGCACTCAATTCAGCTCAAAACATCGTTATTTTGAAGCAGAATTCTGATTACTTTGAAGGAAAGAAGAAAAAGGATTAATGTTTAATGTAAAAACTATTTTTGTAGGGAAATTTTGTCTAAATTTTTCTAAGCGAAAAGGACGGAAGTGTGACTAGAGTAGCCAAGCAATTCGACACCATAACGCAATTTGATAAGAGTTTAAAAGCCTGATAATTCACAAGTATTATTAGTTAAGAGAAAACGAAGAAACGGTCAAGATTTGAGTGACAGAAGATGAAAATTTCATTGAGAAAAACTCAATTGGGAAAAGGCTTAAATGTAGAAATTGATCAGTAAAAGAAAATCTATAATATTTCATGAAAAACAGCCCGCTTTTGATTGCCAATTCACTTAAACCATTTTCTAAAAGATCCTCTAGAAGATCGTAATTCAAAAAGATGCAGTAACGCTTTAAAACAATAAGTCAGCTTTTTGTAGCCCCAAATTGATAACTGAACCAAAAATTGGGAAAAGATTTAAATGTAGAAATTGATCAGTAAAAGAATCAGTAAAAGAATCACAGCTTTTCTCAAAAGAACACCTTTTAGAAAACATCTTTGCTAGTTAGTTTATGGAAATCAAAATTCAGATCAGCCGTTGGTGAAATGGCTGGTTGAGATGTGGAAAGACGGTTAGGTAAAAGTTCTATTGGGATCGACAGCGATTGTTTTTAAGTGTAAAAGGAATCAAAGCCAATAAAGTCCTCTGTCACTTATCAAATACGGTAATTTTAAAAGAAAAGTATTTCTAAGAGAAATTCTAGTTTCTTGGCCTCGTTCACCTGGAAAGAGCTCAGCTATAAAGAAAGCCTGCATAAAATACTGCGCATCACTTTTTGGAGGTAACTTTCAGAAGAAAAAATACTGTAAATTCTGGAAAATGTCTTTTGAAATGTTTTTGAACTTTCAGGATCCCGGAAAAGACATTCGAAGTTATAAAACAAATCACGGAAAAGGACGAGCCGATAGGGTCGATCGATTGGATATATTTTGTACTGGTTGCTTTTGAGAAAATAAAACGATAGACGAAATGTTCAGGTGAGCCAAGAAGTCAGGATTTGGACAAGCCTAGATTTTAGAGTCGACCAAAGTCGGCCTAGATTTTTGTCCAGAGGGTAGCCCACCTCCGGGGCCAGGCAAAGCAAGGCGCCAGAAGTAAAGCGCAAGGCCAGGACAAGTAGGGGGCTGTGGCGAGGCAAGGCTAAGCCAAGCAAGGCCAGGTCAAGCAAGGCCAGGCCAGACCAGACTAGGCCAGGAAAGCAAGTCCAGGAAGCCAGATGCTGGCCTGGTTTTACTTTTGAAACCAACCTCGCCTGGCTGGCTTTTCTAGTCCATCCCTGGACCCAGAAAAAAGCCACAAACCAGATTGAATGGAATGGGTGGGACTGAGAGACTTATTTCAGTCCAGTGATTTGACCAAACCTAATCCTCAGGCAACAGCAATGTCTCAATCGCCTAAAGCAAGATCAGAATGCAGGCCTGGTTTCAAGCGCGATCTGGAGACTTTTCTGGGTCAAGGCTGCATCAGACAGATCCAGACTGGACGTAACCCTGTTCACAAAAAAACAAAAACCCTGTTTAACCTTGATAGATTATAATGCTATTATAAGAAGTCTCAGCAAGGATGCTTAAAGTAATCTTATTGTTGTTTTTCTTATTGTAATCTCATTGTTAACGCTTAGAAATCAAAATAACGTTACATCGTTTAAATCTCACTTTCTAATGATCACTTAGGGACAAAGAGATAAAGGATCCAGCGGCAAAACGCAGCAAAATGACGGATAGTCGAGTTGAAAACGAGGAAATCAATATAAAATGTAAACTTTCAAACACAACAGACCAAATCCTCATTGCCAGATGAAGAAATCGATGGGGGACACGGCTGTGATGATCACTAGTGGACCAGAAAACAAGGTATTAAGTTTGCAGGAAAAGTTTGTGCGTTTGCTTTTCGGAGACGGTCCCAAATGGACTCGATTTCAACGTGGAATAGCCTTTCCAAAGCTAACATCAAGCTATTTCAATGAAAGAAAACCTTATTGATTCAAGGCGTTTTAACATATTTTACATGGGCCCTCAACGCCAATGACCGTAAAAAGTGCAAAAATAGTGTTTTATCAGTTTTCTCTTAACAAAACTAGGCCAAAAACATGCTTTTTGAGATCAGAGGCAAAAATTACCCCCTTAAAAGAAATTTAAACTTTACGCTTTTGAAAGTAAAAGTTTGAAAAATGCTGTTGTGGGTGGGTTCCGAAATCAATCGATCAATAGGATCAATAGATATCACGCCGATTCACTTTACTTTAAACTTTAAAGCGTGCTTAAATCAATAAGAGACTTTTGTACTGAATCCGCTTAATAATCAGCTTTCGAACGAGCTATTCCTAACGCTGAAATTGATTGAGTTTCAGATCGTCTCCGAAAAAACGCATAAACTTTTCGTTCAACCAAACAAGTGTTAAAGAAATTCGAAATTTATATTTCGTAGCCGATTATGAATGAAATTTCGGGCAAAATCTTTCTAGTAGAGAAACCCCTCTAATGTAGAGGACAATATTATAACACCCCTGTAGCGAATTAAATTCTGCGTCGATTGGTACCAAATTTGTGAGCTTAGGGGTTAAAAATTGTCGGCGCTATGAACGGTCATTCAAAAAATCGGCGGGACCCCTGTAGCTGGTTATGAATGAGTGGGGCTACGAAGCGTCCAATCATCAAGCTATTTGGGTCTAGGAGCGTCCAATCACCTGAGGTATTTGGGTCTAGGAGCGTCCAATCATCAAGTATGTGGGGGAAAACAACACAGAGTCTCATCAAGTAGTTTGGTATCATCAACGCAGAATCATTAATAAATATGCAAATTTTTAAATTAGAAAGATTTGGTGAAAAGAAAAAATTAGAGCAAAAAAACTGTTTGGTTCAAGAGGAAACTCTTGAGGCCCCATAATTTTTTTCTTTTATCCAATCTTTCTAATATAAAAATTTAACATATGTTTTATTCACGATTCTATGTTGAATGGGGATACCAAATACTTGATGGTTGGACGCTCCCAGACCTGCTCATTCATAATCGGCCGAAATTCATAATCGGCTACGGCTTATTATTATATATACATTTTTCAGGCCGGTAGCTCAAAATTGTGGACACGAATGGGCGACGATGCCACTGGCGAGCACTTCACAATTCACTCCGGAACCGGGGTTTCAATTATTTCTCTTAATTTTCCAAACTACTGGGTTGGTGAATTGAAAACTTCCCGGACTTGAGAGCTAAAATTTATTCAACACAAAACCATAAATTTATCTAAATAATTTCCATTATTATTAACTATAATTCCGCCCATTTTACAGGTACTTTCCGGTTTCCTCTTCGTGGTAGGGTTTTGATTTTGAATCGAAAAATTTTTAAATTTATCGACTCGCTCCCGTGAGCGAAAGGTTCTCTCGCAAGCTCACTACAAATATAACTGAATAAATATTAATCAAAAGGGGCCAGGTCCTGACTGTATAGGGAATGCGCCAAAAGTTCCCAAACAAGGGTGCTTATTTTAGAGCGAGTCACTTTTGCAAAATGAGGGCGCGGCGTTGTCGGGATGAGAGAACGATCTTTGACTTGGAGCGCCTATTCTTCCTCAGGGTTTCATTCACCTTCCCCAACTGTATCATGTATTTGATTGCTTTTAACGGTCGTCTTGCTATCCAGCAACTCCCAGTACACGACTCTCCATATCCCAGAAAACGCAGAGCATAAACTTCCTTCTGGTGCAACTCGGGCTTAGGGTCACTTTCGGGCTTCTCGCCTGGCCCCACCCATTGTCACTCCCTCTGAAAGTTCTACACAATAAAACCTATTTCTCATCTCCTATCACAATCTGAGAAAAAAGGATTTCCTTTTGTATTATGAGAGATAGATACTTGGTACTCAAGACTCTGGGAAGGCGCGCTAGCACACTCTAGTTGTGAGGCTATGGGCAACCCAGGGTCCCAAGTTTCGATTTAAATGCAGAGGGTATGAAGGGTGCCTGAGTGCAATGTAGTATGATCTAAACCCTAACCCTACTCCCACACATGACACCCGATGGTCGCTGGTAAAGAAACCGAGTAATTTGAATCATCCAGTGGGGGTGCCGCTCGACGGCCCCTCTCCGCGCATCTCTTCAAAGATTTATACCGGTAGAGGTCGAACCTTCGGGCAAAACCATACCGACACGTTCTTTCGGAAGGTGAGTTCTCCCCATATATCTTCCTTTAATATAAGCAGCTGTCAAGCCCTGCACTGTGCTCTCTGTAGGAACTCATGAAGCATCACTCTTCGACGAATCCCGGTGGCAGATTGTCGAGTGCAATAGAAGAAGTGAAGAAAAAATACTGAAAAATAAAAAGCTGAGCGCATAATTTCTTTTCTGCAATAATTTGAGGAAATGCTGAAGTAAACAAACTCCCCTTCAGCTCGTTCAATATTCAGTTATTTTTTTATCTGGGTCCAGGGGTCCCAAGGAATAGCTCGTAGTTCTAATTCACCAACCCAATAAATCCTATTGGCTTTAAAAACCGGAATCTAACTGTTAGTATTCGTCTACAATTTTGGGTAAATTCACCTAGTTTGCGCTCATTTGCTTATTTTCAGGGGTTGCAAGATCTCTGAAATAGGCGGATGTCAACAAATATCGAATCTACACGGAAATCACCCTGGAAACCTGTTTCCTGAATCTTGCATTTGGTGAGCTTCTCGCAAGTCGGATTTTCTTGCCTTGGTCTGAGTTCTCAGGATCAGCTGACCGGAGTCAAAAAGCTAAACAATCGATACAAGCCTGAGCCAAAGCCTAAGTCTAAGCCAAGCCAAAGCCAAGCCAAAAGCCTAAGCTAAGCCTGAGCTAAGCCTGGCCTAAGCTGAAGGTAAGCCTAAACCAAGCCTAAGCCAAGCTCAACCCAAGCCTAAGCCAAGCTAAAGCTAAGCCAAGCCTAAACTAAGCCAAGCCTAAAACAAGCCGACAAGCTTCTTCATAAAGCTTCATAAAGTTAGTCTTCATAAAGCTCAACAAGTCCCTGATTATGATTGACCTAGCGAAGCGTTTCCTTTTTATTATCACACTCAGGGTGAGAAACAAATCAACCTATTCTCATCTCCGCTATCCTGGTGGCTCTCAAAAGTTTCCTTCTGAATTGACCTCAAACCATCCAGCCACGACGAGCGTCACTATTTCGCGTTCGCCTGGTCGATTATCACGACTTCACTCTACAGAGAAAAGTTGGGTATTTTGTTTAAAAGAGCTACCGTAAACCCTTAATCCAGACACTGGGCGTCAGTTTACCAGATTTTTTAGAATCACCGATCATCAATCGGCGAGACTCTTGGGCTGAATTGGCGTCAGTTAAGCGCCTGGCTTTCTGGGCTAATCGCCGCAAAGGACTACTTCTTTGTCGGAAATTGGATGATTCCGGGATGAGATCATTTCGAAGCGATGTGCTTGATGAATCGAGTGATGAAAGCGGCTGGACAAAATTTTCAAGGAAATTACTCCGAATGAGTGGGAATGCTGTGAGGATTCTATACTTTGTGCTCATTATTTGTAGACGCTTTCTTTCCAGTGCACGGGGATACTCTTGATATCTCTGGAATAATCTTAGATACTTGAATAATTGCTTGTTGCCATTTTTGCTCCTAAACCAACCGTTCCCCGATTTGCTTCCAATACAACAACGCGTCAATCTCATTCGAGCCGGAGATACCCGGAGACTGGCTGAACAACAACAACATTGCAACTTTGGACTGACCCGCTCGATCTTCTCGACGTCAATCCGATAGGGAATTTACGCCGAATACTTCGTCCTCAAGCTGCCTACAAAAATCATCGTCAGTTTCAAGACGCATATTCGTACCTAAAACAGCGATCCGTTTGGCCTGAAGCTGGCCCTCGACGTCTTTGCTTTTCAAAACCTCATCAATTCAATGCCAGACCGCATTTTTCAAGTAATTAATTGTTCTGGTGCAGTGTACAGATTATTAGTTTTGATTATTTTACCTTTGATTGTTAATTTGAGTCGATAACTAAAAAAGATTAATAGTTGTAGCGGTGTTCAAAGCGTAAAATCTCGCTATTTTAGAGGGTGGTATAAGAATTTGAAACCCGCCGTAAACCAACCTTAGCCAGAAATGGTAAGTTTAGATAGAGCTAAGGTGATTGGCAAAAAGATGGACGGGCAAAAGATTTGAGCTAGTAAAAGTTAGAAGCGAAATCTTTTTTCAAGCTAAAGACCATCAAAGACTTTAGACTATAAAACAACAATTGTAAAGAGCTCGAGTTTCAAATGTTTGGAACAATCAGCTTGACAGGACGAACCGAGAATGGTCATACGATTTAAGCAGAACGTTTGTCATCAAAAATTAAACGATCAAACAATCGGGGGCTTTCAGTTATCTGCATGAAATCAGTAAAATCCTTCGTCAAGCCACTCGGGACGATATTCATTTTTTGATAACAGAAGATGATCTAAATCAACCTTGTTATGTTTGTTCTTAAAAAAAAAAAAATGACTAATTGGATTGATTCTTTTTGAATTAAAAGAAGAAATTGGAATCTAATATTTCAGTATATAAATCGAAATCCACTGTTTTCCATACCACTCAATTCACTCCACCTAATGGTTACTCAATGCGGCCGAAATCATTTTTGATGAAAGTTAGTTTCTACATAAAAAGTGAGTTAAATTTCAGTTTCAAAAAGGACAAGTACAATCCAGTACAATGTACAATCTATACAATTTATCCATCTATTAGATCAGTCGATAAGTAATGAGCTTTTCCTTTTGATTAGCTTCGTCTAAAGTCTCTTTTCAAAGCTCAGCAATCAGCAATTAGTTAAAACTTTGTATAATAATGTAAATCTCTTTCAAATATCAGAAAGATCTATGGTTTGGTTTTTGCAAAATTGTAAATAAAAGAGAGGCTTATTTATTGATTGACTAAATTGATTGGCTTAACAAAAATTACAAATTAAAGTAATATTTGGCTAGGAAGCTTGCAACTATAGCTTGGCTTGGGTTTTAGAGAAGCAAGCAAGCAAGCAAAGCAAAGCAAGCAAGCAAAGCAAAGCAAGATTATGTCAACAATTGCTCTTTAGATATCCCCCATCGGCTAATGAAAGGGAGCCACCGCGGATTCCATTCACCATTCAAATGTTCAATGACGGGTAAACTTTGTTTAATAGCTTCAAGCTATTCAACCAATAAAGCTTTGACTAGCTTTAAGCTTTAATGGCTGGCATAGCAAAATGGTCAAATGGCTAACTGGCAAAGGCCAATTGGCCAACTGGCTACTGGCAAAGGCCAACTGGCCAACTGGCTACTGGCAAAGGCCAACTGGCCAACTGGCCAAATGGCAAAAATCTCTTTATTTTAGTCGAGAGGTCATGGGTTCAATCTCAGCGGCTAGTTTATTAGCTTCCCTAAATTTAAAGCTTAATGGTTATGCTTGTTTCTTTGGATCATATTATTCGTGTGAATAAGTAATTGTAGCTATTCTTTTTCAGTTACATCTCTTTGCGTCCTGGTGACTCGGCGAGTATTATCACAAAAGTCGTCACTGATAAGATGAAAGACTTTCGGTGAGTTAGAAAACGAGAAACTATAGTCGAAAACTACAGTAAGCCAAAAAAGACTATTGTTACCGTAAACATAGCTAAGCTAAGCTAACATACTCTTTAGAAAAGCTAAAGATAACCCTTATTAATCTTACCATAATGCTAAAGACTACTTTAAACTTAAAAAACGTTTCTTTTCCAGTCTCTACTCCAATATTTCGCCTCCAATGGCAACACTTTTCATTCGAATCGATGATTATGAGTTAAAAACTTTATGTATTGAGTTTTCTGGAGTCTACAATCATGATTACAGGTAAAAGCTAACAAATAGGAATCTAGAAATGTCAAATTTTCAGTGTCACTGAACCAAAATTTGACCGAATCTCTGTTGCTGCTCTGAAAGCTAAAAAGCTTTATCCAGCTGATTCCAGTTCACGAAATCTAGTAAAACCGAGAAGAGACAATGCTATTTTTGGACTCAAAGCTTTTTTCTTACAAGGATATCCAGCGAAATTCAAAAAGATTATGAAAGTATGTGATGAATGGATTAGAGTCATTGGTTTTTTGATTCGTTTTTTGATTCGTTTTTAAGTACGATTTTATATAATTTAGGTAAAAGAAGAGAATAATATGCAAGTTTTCATTTTTCCAATTGGTCGCGAGGGTGTTTCTTCGTTGTACGACAAGAAAGAAGAGATTGAGAAGATGGAGGAGAATGAAGTTGATCGACTCGTTGCACCAGAGTCAGTTTTATTAAGAAAGAAACTTTAAGAAACCTAAGAAGCTTTAAACAAAAGCAAAAGCTCATTCTAGAGATTGTTTCAATGAAAAGATAAATGATGTCACGGAAAGAGTTACTCAAATCACCGCAAACTCGGCAAGGGCGAAATTGCAAGCACGTCAGCAATATATGGTGGGTTTCGGTGAACTTGTAGTTTAAAAATTGTTGAGTTTAGAAGAGATATAGCCAAGCCAGGGATTTGGCCAAGCTTTAGACCAATCCAACCCTAGTTTCGCCACGGTTAATCTAGCAAAAACTACTACTAGGTCTACTTGCCCAAACGACTAGGCCTACTAGGCCTACTCGGCCAAACGACTAGGCCTACTAGGCCAAAGGACTAGGCCTACTAGGCCAAACGACTAAGCCTACTAGGCCAAACGACTAAGCCTACTAGACCTACTTGGCCAAACGACTAGGCCTACTAGGCCAAACGACTAGGCATAGATCCCCAAAAAGTGGCTGTTTGGTCAATTATTTAAATCGGAACCTTTTTTGGACCAAATCAATATTATTTAAGAGATTACTGATCAAAAAACTAATTTTCGAGTGTTTTCTAAAAACTGCCCTACGGCGGACCCGAACCAAGGACCTCGACGGCCAAGAGAACTCGATGCGCTAACACACTACCCACTAGGCCACCGAGACATTGAGAAGCTTGAGAAGCGAATGCCTTAAGTAGCTTTCTGTTTAGCGAAATCGGCGGAACTTTGAAGGTTCTGAAGGCTGAAGGCTAATGATAAATAAGATTTAAAAGCGATCGAACTCTGTCTATTGGTAGCCTAGTGGATAGTGTGCTAGCGCGCCGCCAGTCCTATCGCTGGTTCGAATCCTCTCAGTGGCAAAACTTTTTCCACTAATCTCTACGCCAAAAAAAGCAATGTCGTGTGCCTTTTTCTACCGTCGCTTTTTGAAATTTAAAAAACAAACTAGAACTCTTAAGCCGATTCCAGTTTTAGCTTTGTACTTCTTTACGAGATCCTTTTCAGCGCATGGCAATGTCTCCAGAGATCCGAATGCCACTCTCAGTGGAAGCATACAATCGTGGCTCTCCGAACATTCACCAAATCAATGTGCAACAGAATTTCATTGATCAGGGTGTGGTGGAGCCACTTGTGCGCACTTCCCATAGCATTCAGGTAAGTTTAAAAAACCGATATTCTAATGACGGTTTCAGGTTTTTTGAACAACCAAAGGATTTTCAGCCAACTACATACGAAGATCCGCAAAAAAGTCACCAAAAGAGTTCTTCAACGAGAGGACAAAAACGAGGATCTCCAACTGGCACCTCGAGAGTGAAGCAAATGCCAGCAACGTACACAAATCAGGTTAGTGAAAGGAAAATGTATAGGAAAACAGCTGTCATTCGATGCAGAATAAAATTGCGCGTCGAATGATACCAAAATTAGCTCAAAATTTAATATCCACGCAAAGTTGTTGACTAAAAACCTAAACCCTAACCATTTGCCACATAACTTTGCATGGATATTATATTTTGAGTTGATTTTGGTATCATTCAACGCGCAATTTTATTCTGCATCGAATGTTAGTCAAAATAGTGAAAATTGAAGGGTTAGTGCTGAGAAAAACACAAAAAACCTTAAATTTCTTAACTCTTATTTATCAACACGAAAAATCTTAACTTGCCAACGGCAAAAAAGGACCAACAGATTTTTTCGTTACAAGTCTACCGTACAGAACTGATCACATAAAACATTAGCCTTATTTGGCCTACAATTAGGCTTGGCCTAGTTCCTGGACCCACCACGCGTCCAATGATACCAGAATTAACTCAAAGTGAAATATTCATGCAAAGTTATGAAGCAAAGAGAAAGTCCCGCCCATAATGGACGATGGATTACGGTGCACTACTATTACGGTGAAAATACGGTAAACATTCTTTCAGCAATCCACCACGTCTTCTTATCTTTCCCCACCACCTCCCTATCCACAACAACACTACTTTCACCCATCCTACCATCATCCGATTGTAAGTTAAAGCCATGTAGTCAGCCTCAAATTTTCAGCCAATCCCCATAATGGGCTACAATCAGATGATGGCTGGCCCATCAACTTTATCAACCCAGGCGCAAGTACACCGAAATGATCTCGACCTGCAAGAACAACAAGAACTCACTTTTCCTTCTGATGGATCTGACTTTCTCGTGAGTTTTGTTAAAAGTATTGGGTTGGGTAGAATGGAGTCGGCGCCGAAAATCAAAAAATGTCTGAAACTTCTATACCGTGACTTCTTGTCAACAAATATGCATTTGATATCAGTAGAATGGATAACTAATTCTCTACAAAATGACATTTAAAAGAAAATTCAAACAACGCCTCCGCTCAAGAAAAAGCCATTTTTTCACAAAACTACAAACTGTGATCTAGAAAAAACCATTGGTGGGATCTTCCCGCAAATTCTGGCAACTTAAGTAATTGAATGTGCTCCATCCTTTTTATATAAACATTCTCCAAAGAAGGTTTATGTGGAAAGAAACTGTTAAAATGATGAGTCGGACTCTTTGCCATTTAACCAGCTAGTGTTTGGAAGTTCATAAACTCCACGAAAGAAAAGCTTTGTGGAAATCTCTCAAAAGTGATTTTGTAGAGAATATAGTGGATCCTTTTGATGAAACCAAACGTATGTTTAAAGAAGGCTTTATGTGTGCAAAAAGTCCCTTTAAAGTTTGGCGCCGACTCATTCTCCCCAACCCAATAGTTTTTTCTTTGTGATTTCAAGACAAGGAAACGAGACGGTCAGCCAAACGATTATAGCGCCGCATTTCAGAGGGCCTAGATTGACCAAAATTGAGTCAATCGTTCTGATTTTTTTGGAGGTAAATCTTAAGTATTTCTCCTGAAACGGTGACAATTATCTAATCGATTTAACCTTTCAACTTTTCTATATGGCCTGCCAAAGTTGAGGGCCGAATTTCGCTCGGTACGCTGCTGGGGATGGGATTTTGATGGGATTTTTGGGAGCGATCTTGTCAAAGTCTCGTTGAGATTGGATTTATTAATGTTAATGAACAAAATCTCACATATTCTACGCAGTTTAAGTGCAAAAATTCTTGAGAAATTTCATAAAAACTCACCAAATATCATCTGTTTTCACTTGAACGATTTATGAGCTTTGAAAGGCTCTATAAAAGAGTTGAAAGCTTGAATCAATTAGATAATTGGAACTGTTTTAGGAGATATACTTAAGATTTATCTCCAAAAAAATCAGAACGATTGGCCCAGTTTCAGCCAATCTAGGCCCTTTGAAGTGCGGCGCTATAGTTGTGGGCCATTCTGCAAAACGAAACTAAAAAATACATTGGTGTCGTATTGGAAATAGATAGTTGAGTGTGCCAGAAGAAGTGTATTTACATTTTTGAGCACAAAGTATTGTACGTTGTTGTTCTAAAAGTATTTTTTGTCAGGTAGAGACCAGGTCAGAAGCTAGGTATGGCTTGACTGGTTTGTCTGGCCTGGTTTGTCTGGCTTGACTGGCCTGGCTTTACTGGCCTGGTTTGACTGGCCTGGTTTGACTGGCCTGGTTTGACTGGCCTGGTTTGACTGGCCTGGTTTGACTGGCCTGGTTTGTCTGGCCTGGTTTGTCTGGCTTGACTGGCCTGGCTTGACTGGCCTGGTTTGACTGGCCTGGTTTGACTGGCCTGGTTTGACTGGCCTGGTTTGTCTGGCTTGACTCTCCTGGCTTGACTCTCCTGGCTTGACTGGCCTGGTTTGACTGGCCTGGTTTGACTGGCCTGGTTTGTCTGGCTTGACTCTCCTGGCTTGACTCTCCTGGCTTGACTCTCCTGGCTTGACTCTCCTGGTTTGACTGGCCTGGTTTGACTGGCCTGGTTTGACTGGCCTGGTTTGACTGGCCTGGTTTGACTGGCCTGGTTTGACTGGCCTGGTTTGACTGGCCTGGTTTGACTGGCTTGACTCTCCTGGCTTGACTCTCCTGGCTTGATTGGCCTGGCTTTTCTTATCTTAAACTCGATCTGCCAGAAACTTGCCTGGCCCTAGTTGGAACTTTTGTATAACCCAGTTCCAAGTGAATTCACTAAAACCCAAAATTTCCAGTGATCCTTCCGAATTCGCTCGACTTTGGGCAACTTTCCGACAATCGTAACAAAATTTGAAAACTCTGGTCGACCGAAGAATTTCTCCCAAATCTACATACGTTTTATGCTCTCAAAACCGAATTTCTTTTTTCAATAAATTTCGAAAAAGGTGTTATCAGTTGAACCCTGATATTCCTTAAAATATTAGAAGACTTTTTCCTATATCACTGAAAAAATGGCCATTTTCGAAGCACTTTTTAGGAAAACAATTGAGCAGAATCCTCGTGATCATAAAATTTCGGGCGAAAAATATGACGCTCGCTTTTGACGAAACAAAAATTGTGTCGGGACCAAATTTTATACCCGAAACTAGAGAAATATGTGGAATTTTTGCTTTAGATTTTGCTTTTTAAATTTGTCTGGTGGAATTAGGGTACTAGCAAGTTTCTTATCTTTCTATAAAGAGTAAAAGTTAGAGATGGTTTAGACAATTTGTTGTTTGAAGACATCGTGGTTAGTTACGTGGTTCGATGAACATTATGCAATAAAATAACAGCTGGTAACCTGCTTGACAGTGTAGTTACAGTAATCCAAAGTTGAAAGTTTAAAAAGTTCGGTTAGGAATCTGTAGAATGTCGTCGCTTTCGCTTTTTGCAAGTTTTCGATTGCCAACTCTTTACTATTTGTAAATGATGAAACTTTTGAAAAAGCTCACTGGCTGAAAGATTGCTGGCAGAGAACTTGCTGGCAGAGAACTTGCTGGCAATTATGATGGCATAGTTTTGCTTGCCTGCTGCCAAAATGGAAAAGAGAAAAAAGGCTGGGGAAATGTTGAAAAGAGGTAGAGAGAGGGCCAAGAAAGGAAAGGGTGAAGGGAATGGGAGGGAAGGGAATGGGAGGGAAGGGAAATGAAGGGAACGAGGCGAGGCAAAGCAAGGCAAAGCAAGGCCAAGCAAGGCAAAGCAAGGCAAAGCAAGGCAAAGCAGGCCAAGCAAGGCAAAGCAAGGCAAAGCAAGGCAAAGCAAGGCAAAGCAAGGCAAAGCAAGGCAAAGCAAGGCAAAGCAAGACAAGGAATGGACCTTCCTTTCATCCTTTCCTTTCTTGGCCCTCTCTC
The DNA here is from genome assembly GCA_958450365.1 of Mesorhabditis belari. Lineage (NCBI taxonomy): Eukaryota > Metazoa > Nematoda > Chromadorea > Rhabditida > Rhabditidae > Mesorhabditis > Mesorhabditis belari. The sequence continues at coordinate 763 of CAUEEP010000310.1, read as the reverse complement.
TACCTCTTTTCAACAATTGTGTCTGCTTTTCAACGAAATTTTTGTGGTTGTGTAGATTTTATCTCCACTGTTATTAATACAACTTATTTGAACTAAAAAAAAAGACGAAACGCTAGCTTGAATTGAACTTGAAAAACTTGAATCATTGGCTTTGGCTAGGCGACTGTACGCAGCTTATTTGAGGATTTTGATTGCTAGGTACTATTGCTGATACTACTACTGCTAGATAGCACTACTATTAGAGAAAATACGGTATATATTTGTGGCAGAAAAAGTCTCTGATGTCAAAAGGGTTATCGGCTTGGATTTCATTTTTTTTTGGGAGATGCCATTGAGTTGCATTTTTCAAAAGCTTCAACTTCAAAGAGATTAAAAAATCAGAAGATCAAATATTAGGTGAAGTTATAGAAAGTGATGCCAAGTGATCATTAAAAATGTAGATCATTAAGAAATGGTTGAACTATGCGCATTGTCGCAGAAGGAGAAGGAATCTAAAAATCTTAAAATACAAGACAGACAAATAAAAATCTCTCTCTTTCTCTAGCTTTATAGAATTTTTGTTAATTCCTTATCCTTAAAATGCTTAAAATAGTTTTCATTGTCTTTCCCTAATGAAATTCAAATGAGAAATTTAATGTTTGCTTTGTGGCTCTTGTTTCCTTTGCCGTTCTTTGTTTTCTTTGATGGAAATCTTAAGAGTAAAGATCACAGAAAGATGACAAAGAGATAAAAGGATTCGAGATTCCAGAACTTTTGCTTTTAG
>CAUEEP010000309.1:0-10518 GCA_958450365.1 Mesorhabditis belari | reverse complement strand
CAAGAGTGTGCCAGTGGGGAAACGTTTACTAGAGCACAAAGTATATAAAGCTTTTTTTTGTCTTTAGTCCCAATTGATTTGGACGCAAAAGCAAAAGGAACACTGCTTGGCGCCACGTTCTTAATTGTAAGTTTAAATTTTGATAAAATTCAAATAGAATATTCGTTTTTTAAGCAAAAAACAAAAATTTCAGGACTTTCTCGCTTTTGAAAACAATCAAAATCAACAAAAAAGTTAATGAAATGAATAAAACTACTTTAAGCGTACTTTAAGCTAATCGAATTAATAAATGTAAATAAATTTGTTTTGTACAAGTTGAAAATGAATTGAAAGACAAGATATGATTGAAAAAGTACAGAGTACAAAAGTACATTAAAATTCACTCAATTACAGTAAAGAAAAGTTTTCTCCTTTGGTGAAGACTTTAAAATCAAAAAGAGAGTGAAAAACGTGGACAATTGGAAGATAAAAACTTCAAAACTTGTCATCTAAGCCAAAAAGAAATTGAATCTTTTCAACTTATTTGCATTTTTATGCAAAAATTCAAAAAAGTAAACAACGTTGGTGGGCGAGCAGGCGATCTAAAAAGCCTGAAATGTCCTCTTTACAATCTATAAAAAGTTAGCAAAAATATAATCTCTGGACAAAGTTATAGGCTTTCAAAGTATGACGACTTGTTCAAAATCCGGGATTTTTTTTAAATACCTGGAAAACTACTCAAGACTTGTGTGTTTCATAAAAAAATTCCTAAAACGTTCGATTTCTTTTAAATTGAGAAGTGAAAAGTAAAAGGGAGATATTTTGGTGGAATTTAGGATAAAAGGACTGGAAAAGTTAGGACTTGGAAAGGCAAATATTTAGAAGAGAAAAGAAAAATGAGGCTAAATTTTTATTTGATAACGAATGATAACGGGACAAAAAGGGAATCTCTGATAAAAAAACTTCTCTTCTTTCGTTTATATTCTGCTTCAGTTTTCACAATGTTCACTTTTCATTTTTGCATCGACAATGCAGGTATTTTTCGAAAAATTTTGTTGCCACTTTTCAGCTCGGATTAAAAATATTTCAAAAAAACAAAAAGTTTTTTCTTTCTCGAGGTTTGCTTAATAAAAAACAAAAAAAAACTCAATAATTGCTTCTTTCTTTTGATTTTTCCGAGCAAAGATAAAGATTTTCTTGCTAAAATTTCAAAACAAAATTAAGAAATTAAAGTAAAATTTGAATCGTCAAAGATTTTGAAATGAAATTTTTTGTGAAATTTGACGAGTTTTAAATTGATGAGCAAAATTAGATTTAAATTTAAATTTAAACTTTAGAATACGCACGAATCCGTTCATTTCGATGCCACTTATTGGTGGGGAATTCTCGAGAATTTCGTTGCAACTCAAGGAAATCAAGGCGATGAATGGAAGCAGCAACGGTTTGTGAAAAGATCTGTGCTTTGTGCGGGAAAAAACGTGAACGCATCCTTTCTGGCATATTGAAATCATCGATTTAAAGGAAAAATACACACACACTTTCACAGGAATTATTGACCAGGAGGCAGGGGGTACTTCTTGCCTATCCCTGCTGCTGTCAATGAGTCAGGGGGGATAGTAATTTTCCCCCCTACGCCTCCCCTGTGCCACGGTGGAAGCCGGGGGGTCACTCGGCTAGGGTTTACCCCGGGAGCCGCGCCTTACCATGGTGTATCCTTCCAACCGACGCAAGCACGCCGCACCATGGGATTTTACCGAGTCTTTTTCTGACTCAGGCCGGGACTCAGCCCTGCCATGATGCTGAACAAGAATTTGTGCTTTATATCGCCCCCATAGCACGTCGGCTGCCAGAAAGGGGTCGAGTAGGAGGACCGGCTGAGAACCCACAATTTGTGCAGTGCACAATTTGGAAAGCTTTTGGAGAATTTCCAGCTCTTTTTTTAAGTCTTTCCGTTCACTTACAACCAAAATAGAGACTATTCTTCGTGGTTTTTCTTTTCAAAAACCTCTACAATGAAATTGGGTGAATGAATTTCTCTGAAAATTTCCCTATATACTAAACTTTTTATGCTCTATCTTTTATCTATTGACAGCAACAGAGGTTTCCTTAGCGAAAAGTGTCGAAAAGCGTAATGAAAGTTGCTTAACTAATCGAGATTTCTGCAATAAAACTTACCCCACCCAACCCGTCGGGGAGAAGGGTGGGTAGTCAAAAAGTATAGAAGCTCAGTCAACTTATGATTGGTTTTATTAGAATCTCCATTAAATTTGGCTCTAGTACTGACCAAATCAAATGGTTTTTCTTATTTTTCTTTTTCTTATTTTTCTCTTAAAAAGGAAGTTAAAGTGATTCTAGAGATGATAAATAAACGAAATATAAGCGAAAAACTGTGTGGCGATGATAAGCGGTCATCCTGTTCCAAGTTTCAACGTTTTAAATCACGATTTTCAGCCCAGAACATCAATTGGAATGGATTCAATATCTCGCGAACGATTTGCTCACTTTGAAACAACAAGTTGAACGTTGGCTTTTGATTGGCTTTGATTCAATTTGACGGCTTTCAAACAACAGCTTTCACGAATACTTAAAAACAAGAATACTTTAGTTAAATCCGTTTCATTCAAAGTTTTTCCAAGAAACTGTTACCTTGAATTTCGCAATTCTCACTCAAAAAAAGGCTCTAAATTCACGAAAAGTTAGAGCTAAAATAAGCATTTATCAACGAAAGATTAGTAAAAGGCTAAGCAAAGTTCAAGTCTAACTTTTGCTATTCATTTATATGATTCTCAATAGGTTTACAACAGAAAAGCGACTTGTGCTCACTTCAATAGCTATTTTTTTCGCATTAGAGATAGAATCTTCAAAGCTCTATCTTTTGGTTTGAAAAAATCTGTTTTTGAAGTGGCTAAATCTTGTTTTTTTCATTGTATACCTATTGATAATCATTTAAATGAATAGCAAAAGTTAGACTTGAAATTTGCTTGCTGCTTTGCTTAACCTTTTGCTAATCTTTCGTTGATAAAATGCTTTCCTCAGCTTTTGATTATGCGATTCGTTTAAGTGTTTATTGATTACAATAATCATTACATTAATCTTCTCTATCTTTTAGAACGTCAAAACTTGGCTCGTCTCTATTTTGTGCCAACTTTCGTCAATCATTCACTAGATTTCGATATTCATTGGCCAGAGGAGAAACAACAGAGAGACGATGCATATCTTGTATATAAAAGGTCAGTGATTCGTCAATGATTCTAGTTTTCTTTAAAGCAATTCTAGCTAGTACTAATCTCTAAATTTATTTGTCGTTTTTTCTCTAATAGTAGTGCACCCTGAGCCTTACCTAAATTGCTCGAAATCTCGAGAACAGCTTATCAGAACCTATCGATGTGGGGTCGGAAATATAGCTGACGATGAGATCTAGTGGGGGATTTGAGTGTTGGGCTTCTGCAAAAGCTTGGAAACCGTAAAATCGACTCGACTCGGGGGCGGGGGTGCACTACTATTAGAGAAATTATGGTATCGACTTTTTGTCTAATTCTGTGAGAAGAGCTTCTAGAAAAACGAAAAACAAATGAAAATCAAATTTCTTTAGATATCCAATGCTTTTATTCGCTGTTGAATCAATTCAATGTGATCACGATAAAGGAATGGCTGAACAAGTACAAATGCAGGCGCTTTCCATCATTGCAGAGTAAGAACCAGTTAGACAGTAACGCATAAGGGTTTATCTTGACAATGGAACACGTGTTGATGCAGCTCATTGGTAAAGGCTTCGGAAGAAGTCGTTAAGCAAGAAGTCGCTGAGGTGACGAGTTCGCCGGCTTCCCGAGTTCCCAAAGCCGGCTTCCCAGCTCCAAAAAAGGACCAGCGCTTTTAATAGACGCATAGTTTGAACGTTTCACGCATAAATCAAACTTTAGATCTTAAATGTAAGATTTATTATGGTGTTTAAAAGTTTACAAATTTACAATCAATCTCGATTTCAATAACTAGTTTTAGAGGGAAAATTATTTGATCATTGCTTTCAATTCTTTAAAACTTTCTGACTTTACTGGCTGGCTGGCTTTCTGACTGGCTTTCTGCTTAATTAAACTAAAACTTTTAAATGATTCTATTGAAAAGAAGTAGATTCTTTCTAATCAATTTTGATTTGATCTTTGATTCGCTTTTGATTCGAATTTTGATTGAGCTTTGATCTCGCTTTACTCAGAAATGGTTAGAGATTTTTGAATTCTGAATTAACCGGTTAAATCTCTAAAATCGATTACATATTATCTCCAAAAATCAGAGAAAAATCGCTATTGAAAGTCGATTTATGACATGGACTTTGCGTCTTATAAGATAAAAATCGAGTTTTTCATTGAAGTTTACTACTCTAACGTAAAAGCACTCTTTCTAGCGCACTCAATTCACTCAAAACATTCGTTATTTTGTACAGAATTTGATTACTTTAAAGGAAAGAAGAAAAAGGATTAATGTTTAATGTAAAAACTATTTTTGTAGGGGGAAAATTTCAGAATTTTGTCTATTTTTTGTATTTGTCTATTTTTGGAAAAAAGGTGGAAGTGTGACTAGATTAGTCACAATTTCTGACACCATAACGCAATTTGATAAGAGTTTTAAAGCTTTCTGATAATTCCATATTATTAGTTAAGAGAAAACGAAGAAACGGTCAAGATTTGAGTGACTGAAGATGAAAATTTCATTGAGAAAATCAATTGGGAAAAGGTTTAAATGTAGAAATTGATCAGTAAAAGAAAATCTATAATTTTTCATGAAAAATAACCCGCTTTGATTAGCAATTTACTTAAAGCATTTTCTAAAAGATCCTCTAGAAGATCGTAATTGAAAAAGATGCAGTAACTCAGCTTTTTAAATAATAGGCCAGCTTTTTGTAGCTCTAGATTGATAACCGAACCAAAATTGGGAAAAGGTTTTGATGTAGAGGCCTTGTCAAGCAAGGCCAAGCAAAGCAGGGCCAGGCAAAGCAGGGATCAGTAAAAGAATCACAGCTTTTTCTCAAAGAACATCTTTTAGAAAACTTTAGTTTAAAGAAATCAAAAATTTCAGATCAGCCGTTTGCGAATGGCCGGTCGAGATGTGGAAAGACGGACAAAAGTTCTACTGGGATCGACAGCGATTGTATTTATGTAAAAAGGAATCAGCCACAAAGTCCTCTGTCACTTATCAAATACGGTAATTTTAAAAGAAAAGTATTTCTAATAGAAATTCTAGCTTCTTGGCTCTCGTTCACTCGAAAGAGCTCAGCTATAAAGAAAGCCTGCATAAAGCCACTGCGCATCACTTTTTGGAGGTAATTTTAAAGAAAAATTACTGTAAATTCTAGAGTATGTCTTTTTAAATGTTTTTGAATTTTTAGGATCTCGGAAAAGACATTCAGAACTTGCAAGCAAATCACGGAAAAGGACAGCCGATAAGTCGATCGATTGGATATATTTTGTATCAGGTTGCTTTTGAGAAATAAACGAGAGACGAAACGCAAAGTGTCCAGGCCAGGCAAGGAGTCAGGATTTGGATTGGCCTAGATTTTAGATTCGACCAAAGTCGGCCTGGATTTTGTCCAGGGGGTAGCCCAGCTCGGGCCAGGCCAAGCAAGGCCAGACCAGACCAGGCCAAGCAAGGCTAGACCAGACCAGGCTAAGCAAGTCCAGAAGCCAGGTGCTGGTCTGGCTTTATTTTTGAAACCAACCTGGGCCTGGCCTGGCTTTTTCGTCATCCCTGTACCCAGAAGAAAAGCTAATTGAATGGAATGGTTGACCTGAAAGACTTATTTCAGTCTAGTGGTTTGACGCAAACCTAATCTCAGAGAAAAGTAATCTTTCAATCGGGTCTAAATGCACGCCTGGTTTCATGGCGATCTGGAGACTTTTCTGGGTCAAGGCTGCATCAGATCAGATCCAGATCGATCAACCCTGTTCACAAAAAAACCAAAAAACCCTGGTTTAACCGATAGATTTATAATGCTATTATAAGAAGTCTCAGCAAGGATTTAAAGTAATCTTATTGTTGTTTTTCTTATTGTAATCTTATTGTTAACGTTTAAAAATGAAAATAACGTTGCATTTTTAAATCTCACTTTCCAATGATCACTTTAGGACAAAGAGGCTAAAGCTCCAGCGGCAAAACGCAGCAAAATGACGGCTAGTCGAGTTGAAAACGAGGAAATCAATATAGAATGTAAATTTTCAAACTCAACAGATCAAATCCTCATTGTTTTTAGATGAAATCGATGAGATGGCTGTCATTATCACTTGTATACCAGAAAATAAGGTATTAAGTTTGCAGGAAAAGTTTGTGCGTTTTCTTTTTTCGGAGACAGTCTCAAATTGACTCGATTTCAACGTGGAATAGCTCTTTCCAAAGCTAATTATAAAGACATTTCAATGAATGAAAAAACCCGCATGAGCATTTTGCATTGAATCCGCTTGATAATTAGCTTTCGAACGAGCTATTCCACGTTGTAATTGGTTGAGTTTGAGACCGTCTCCGCAAAAAAACACATGAACTTTTCGGTCAACCGAATAGCATAAAGAAATTCGGAATTTATATACATTTTTCAGGCCGGTAGCTCAAAATTGTGGACACGAATGGGCGACGATGCTACTTATGAGCACTTCACAATTCAATTCGGAACCGGGGTTTCACTTGATTTCTCTAATTTTCCAAACTATTGGGTTGGCGAAATGAAAACTGCGGGACTTTGTACTAAAATTTATTCAACATAAAACCATCAATTCATTCCAAATAATTTCCATTATTATTGACGACTTCTGCCCATTTTTAATTTGCGGATTCCTCTTTCGTAGTAGGATTTTGGTTTTGAATCGAAAAACTTTCAAAGCCAATTTTTGACTGCTTCCGAATCCAAGTGTTCTCCCGCAAGCTCACTACTCATGATCCAGAATAAATATTAATCAAAAGGGGCCAGGTCCTGACTGTATGGGGAATGCGCCAAAAGTTCCCAAACAAGGCTGCTTATTTTAGAGCGAGTCACTTTTGCAACATGAGGGCGCGCGTTGTCGTGGATGAGAACGATCTTTGACTTGGAGCGCCTATTCTTCTTCAGGGTTTCATTCACCTTTCCCAACTGTTCACTGTATTTGCTTTCTTTAACGGTCGTCTTGCTATCCAGCAACTCCCAGTACACCACTCCCTCCATATCCCAGAAAACGCAGAGCATAGACTTCTTCTGGTGCAAATCGGGCTTAGGGTCACTTTCGGGCTTCTCGCCTGGCCCCACCCATTGCCACTTCCTCTGAAAGTTCACAAATAAAACCCATTTCTCATCTCCTATCACAATTCAAGAAAAAAAGATTTCCTTTTGTATTATGAGAGATAGACGGCACTGATCGAGGCGCGCTGCCACTTCTGGGGGTTATTGAGGTCATGGAGCACCCAGGTCCCAAGTTTCGATTTAAATGCAAGGGTATGAAGGTGCCTTAGCACTGTAGCATGATCAACCCCTAACCCTTCTCCCAATTCATGACACCCGATGGTCGTTGGTAATGAGTTCGAGTAATTTGGAATCATCCAGTTGGGGTGCCGCTCCACGGCCCTCTGCATCTTTCAAAGATTTGTCCCCAGATCGAAACTTGGCAAACCATACTCGACACGTTCTTTCGGAAGGTGAGTCCTCCCCATATATCTTTTTAATATTAGCAGCTGTCAAGCCTGCACTGTGCTCTTGTAGGAACTCATGAAGCATCACTTGACGAATCCCGGTGGCAGATTGTCGAGTGCAATAGAAGAAGTGAAGAAAAATACCAAAAAATAAAAAGCTGAAAGCATAATTTTTTCGCAATAATTTGAGGAAATGTTGAAGTAAACAAACCCCCTTTCAGCTATTGTTGTTTTTTTATCTGCGAGTCCCGCGAAATAGCTCGCAGTTTCTAATTCACCAACCCAATAAATCCTATTGGCTTTAAAAACCGGAATCTAACTGTTAGTATTCGTCTAATTTTGGGTAAATTCACCTAGTTTGCGCTTTTATTTGCTTATTTTCAGGGTTGCAAGATCTCTGAAATAGGCGGATTCAACAAATATCGAATCTACACGGAAATCACCCTGGAAACCTGTTTCGGCTCTTTTTTTAAGTCCGAGGAAATTTGAGTTAAAGTTAGGCTACCTACGTGAAACCAAGGGCCATCCTGTTCCAAGTTTCAACGTTTAAAATCACGATTTTCAGCCCAGAACATCAATTGGAATGGATTCAATATCTTCAATTCAATGGATTCAATAGGCAAAATTTCAACACCAAACAAAATTTTGATTCTGATTCTTCGTTGTTTCTATGTGCTGAAAATAAATGAAATTCAAAATCTCTGGGTTTTTATGGGACAACCTAATACTAGGCCCCTTCCCCTGGATAACCAGGGATCCAGGGATTGGGATAATCAGGGATCCATATGGGTAGACTTGTCTAAGGCGCAAGCTCATATAAAGCGGGTAGCCTTCTCCTCCTACATCGTCTCCTACATCGTCTCCTACATCGTCCCATCCTCACAAACGATAGAATATTCCCTAGGTCTTAATGTGTAAATTGTGATTGTGTGTGCAAAATAAATCACCGGTAACCCCGCTATACATTATATTTGTTCATTTCTTCTTTTTTCATTTGTTTGTCTCTTGTTTGATTCTTGTTTCATTTATTTGTTTCTATTTTTCATTTCATTTATTTATGGGGTAACCTAGGTATGGGGTAACCTAGGTATGGGGTAACCTAGGTATGGGGTAACCTAAGTATGGGGTAACCTAGGTATGGGGTAACCTAAGTATGGGGTAACCTAGGTATGGGGTAACCTAGGTATGGGGTAACCTAAGTATGGGGTAACCTAGGTATGGGGTAACCTAAGTATGGGGTAACCTAGGTATGGGGTAACCTAGGTATGGGGTAACCTAAGTATGGGGTAACCTAGGTATGGGGTAACCTAAGTATGGGGTAACCTAGGGTAGACAGTTGTCTGAACTTTGACCCTAATTTTCTTTATGTTTTTATAAGTAAGTCTACAAAACAGATGCTAAACAGATTTGTTTTTTTTTTTTGATTCATTTTGTTGTCCATTTGGCATTCTAAGAGGCTACAAAATTTGACGACAATTTTGTTGAAGTAGTGTTACTTCAAATGAGTCATTTCTCGAGCATTTCTCGAGCATTTCATAACGCATTTTCTTTGTGTTCATTTTGTATTCTCGTACGAAAGCTCGTAAATAATTTCGTTTCGGGCTTTGAAAAGAGGAGAATTTTGTGAAATAAAAGCACAAAAGACGAATTTTTTCAAACATTCTGATGGCTCGTTTCCGGCAAACTGCCGAAAAATCTTTGCAGATTCGTTTACCAAAAACTCCCAAATCTTTTGAAGCAATTGGTATGAAAATTCGATTTTAAATTTAAAAAATGAATACTATCTTTCAGAAAAGAATGCTAATTTATTGAAAAACGATTTAAAAATGGAAATTATTATGGAAAATGCTTCTCGTTTCCATTTGAGCTTCGATGTGCCTAAAGAGCTGAAAGCTGAGCATTTCAAGATTATCGCAAGAACGAGAACGATCAAGATTATCGGAGATTTACCGATTCGGAAAAGGAAATTGAAAGTGAGCCGATCTTGAAAAGCACTAAATACCCAGCCAGATATTTTGAGACATTTAAATATCTAAATAGCTACTGTGATATCCAGCTTAAAAGAAGAACATTTGATTTTAGCTCAATTTATATTCTAGCTTCATATTATGGGTGGATCTCGATCAAAGACATTTTCTTGCCAAAAACAATGCAATTCAGCTTAAATAAAATGTTATTCTTGGGATCTGGATGTCACAGTGTGCTTAGAAATATTTAGTTTAGAACAATATGCTAAAGTTTTTATAGCCTAGTGGCTAGCGAGCTTGGTTCCAAGGCGGAGGGTGCTGGTTCGATCCCCGGAGGCGGCAAATTTTTTTGCTTTTAAAGAAAAACGAAATTTAGGCAAAGTGGTCAATGAGAACGCTTTTTTCTGAAACTCATCAATTGCCAGATGGAGTAGATTTGAAAAAGATGAGAGCTATTCTCACAAAGAAAAATCAACTCATCGTTTACACAGAAAAATTGAAAGAAAAAGGAGAAAAAGTGCGAATTATTCGAATGGAAAAGAGCTAAAGATGCTATAATTTCGAATTTTGATTGAATTGTTGAATAAACTGATTTTAAAAATGCAAATTGCCACCTCTGCATTGGAATTCCTATTTGCGACTTATGATTTTAAAAAGTACAGAGTACAAAAGTACAGCGTACAAAAGTACATTAAAATTCACTCAATTACAGTAAAGAAAAGTTTTCTCCTTTGGTGAAGACTTTAAAATCAAGTAAAATCAAGCACTTGAACGAGTCGTCACACTTTGAAGGCTTATAACTTTGTCCAGAGTTTATATTTTTGTCAACTAGATTTAAATTTAAACTTTAGAATACGCACGAATCCGTTCATTTCGATGCCACTTATTGGTGGGGAATTCTCGATTCGAGATTTCAGAACTTTTGCTTTTT
>CAUEEP010000307.1:0-225556 GCA_958450365.1 Mesorhabditis belari | reverse complement strand
AAGAAATTCAAGTGTCTGCCAGAAACACACACATACAACTAGTCGTCTCTCGTCGAAACGACAAAAAGACAGATTAGGGGTGGTGAGAAGAGTAAAGAGGAGTAGAGGAAAGACAAAAGTGAAGAACAAAATGATGACACGTTGAGATGGAGATGGAAGAACAAGGGAAACACGATGGTACAGGGGAGAGGGAATGGGGAGAAGGGCTGCGCGTTGCGGCTGCAAGACTGGGGAAAAAGAAAAAGAAAGAGAGAAAAAGGAGACGATTGGTAAGAGGAAACCTCTCTTTCACCCAGATCGAGAACACACTCGCACTCTCACAGGAAAGGGAGGAGAGCTTCCACTGTGCAATCGGTCGGTGTTGTCTCTTTTGTGGGCAAAGGAAGGGGAAAAAGTGAGAGACTCAGGCCGTTCCCCCATTATGTTGTTAGGGATCAAGCTTCAGAGTTTTCCCCAAATCCTACTCTATTCGAGCACAAGTTAACCTCCAAATCAACAAGATTTTGGGGATTTTTGAAGTCCCATAACCAGAGTATAGAGTTGCATTTGAAGTTAAAGTTCCACAGAGCTAGGAATCTCAATAGAGAAATCACGTTGACAAATGAATACTGAGGCCTTTCTTCTGCCAGACACTAGACAAACGCAAAGGAAATCCCAGATTTCACTTCAGATTTTCGACCAAAAGACACTAGATTTCAGTAGTTTGACAGCCAAAATGGCAGCAAGATTCACTCCAAATATCTGGGTTCACAAAAGCACGATAGAAATCAAATCTAGCGGTATTAGCTCGTTCCAGGATATCTTCGAAAGATGGTAAAAGCCAGGGAAATACGAGAGTCAAGGAGGAATTTCCCTCTGCAATCGCGCACCCTGTGCCCCCAGGATCAAAACGCAAAAGAGCCGTATGTTGTAAATCACCCTTTCCCCTGCTCCCCCTTTTCCTCCCAGCCTTTCCACCCCAACTGATTGTGGTTCCTTATCCTTGCCCTTATTATGCTCTCCTCCGTCCCAGTCTAGATAAGGGCGGTTCCTTGCCGCTTTGATGGCTGAGCGAGCCTTCCCAATCACCTCTTCCCGCACCTTCTCTCTCCCGAAATTCCTCCCATTCGCTCCAATGATTCACATTATTTCAAGGGCGTCCCAGAGGCACATACACAGAAATAAAAACTCCCCGGAAAACGGAAGGCACTCCCAAGGACAATGTATCACACGCGAGTTGATGAAGTGAGGGTTGACTATTTCCGTCAATCGGTCTTGGCTTTGGCTTGCCCTGAAAAATTTCGACTGATTGCTTATACCGCAGTAATGTGAAGACCAAAAGATCCCTCAAGAACAATGCTTGAGTCAGAATGAAATGGAAAAATCATCGAATACTCATCGGCTACAAGAACGAAATACAAAAATCGTTCTCCAAGGCCAAACATGATCCAATCAAAAACAGAAACAGTTAGTCGAATAAAATCCAAGAATTCCCGACATAAAATCGATGTGATCATCGATTGAAAAGAAATTTGTCGAACAGCTGGCGTAAATCAGCGATCAATAGATTGATCAGTTTCACAAAAAAATCGGAGAATAGATCGGTGGCAAACAATCGATATTGGGAGCAGTTTTTTTGTGGAGTCGAGGCTGGAGTTGGGAGACACAAGCAGCTGGGCTAAAGAGACTGTGAGAGAAAAGACAAAAGAAAGGAAAAGAGAACCCCCCTATAGCAACCCCTTACACACGAGAGACAGCCAAGAAGTGAAGGGGAAATGGTCGAGAGTCCGGAGGAAGAGTAAAGAGAAAAGAAAGCAGAGACCATATCAGAAACAATGACGTACCCCCGCAGTCCTTCTGATAAATGAACGACCATATCACGTAGATCGACCAGTTGGTGGTATCCTTTCTGCGGGATTTAAATGAACGTTTTGAACTGCACAACACTTCTTCGTTTTCGTTTTGTAATATTTATGCTCTTATACCAAGTCAAACGGCATCCACTAAATGAAAAACCGGGGGAATTATACAAGCAAATCACAGAAATAAATAACCGAAAGTCGAATGCAAGCGTTTGGTACATCAAAAGAGAACTTCCGCTAGCTTAATAGCCTTTCTTCTTGAGATATTCGTCCGCTTGAGGCGCGGCGAAGGCGAGGAACTTCACGTTGTTGCGAATGTGCTCGGTCACCTCGAAAAATAAACTATCAATCACTTCACTATACAACAACACCATACCTGTTTGATTGGACGATCCAGGGTAGCAGAGGCTGTGGCATCAATCTTTCCACAGAAGAATGTCTCCACGTCTTTGGCCATCTCTTCGTTGCAAGATTCTTGAGCAGAAAGCTAAAGCAAATAATTAATTAAACAAAAAAGGTGACAAACCTTCATGCACCGTTGGAAGAGACCACTGTTAGCTCCTCCGAATTTGTCGAGCAACAAGCTGAGATTGCTCCTAAAACAAATTGATTAAGATAAAGAGTCAAAACGAACTTGAAGAAGTTCCAAATGAACTTCTGGCCATCCCATGAAACAGCCGGACCCACAAAAATTTGGATGAGATCCTGTGAGCGAACTTTTCCCTGAGCCACGGCGTAGTCGGGATAACTTCTCCGGACGACCAGAAGTCGGATCAGTCTCAAAGATTGTTTGTTTGGCTCAAAAATATGTTAAGTACCAATCCAAGTGCGATGAGAGCAGCTCGTTCAACCTCGGGGAATCCACATTTCTCATAATGTTCGAGCAATTGTTGAAAAGCCCAAATAATCAGTTATTAAGATATCTAATTTGCAAAAATACCTTATCTCCTCCTGATCGAATTGCAGCACCAAAGACTGCAAGGCGAAGATCCGCGTGAATTTTTCTGATTCGATTCGATGTAAGCGTTGAACATTGCCTACAAAAAGTAAACTAGTAAATTACAAAAAGATACACTTTTATAGGCTTACCTGAGCCTTGTTTATCGATGGCTGATGTCCTGATTTGCAAAGTCGTCCAACCAAAAGTCCACGAAGGAGACTCACCTGAAATGATCACATGATCACTGATTACACTGTACTATTTAAATGTTTACTTGGCCATCTTCTTTTTCAGCAACTTCCCATCCGACACGGTCCAAAAACACCAGCAAGCAAATCGGTGACATAACGATCAAAGCTGAAATAAAATAGATAAGTAAAGTTGTGCATTAAAACCGTTTCTTGAGAGCGCCATCGGAATCGAAGTAGGCCAAAGTATCCGAAATCCGGACGATTCCCAGATCAAGCGTCCTAAAAGTCCCTTAATCTTCAAATCCTTGTTCCTTTGTTCTTCAAATAGACAACTTACCTCCAAACAGAATATTCGTTTTCTTTCAGCGAGCTCTCCACGAATGACAACACTTGTGAGATGGGCACTTGACCGGCATTAGCCTAAATTTGTCATTTTTAACTAATTAGACAAAAAGATACCAAAGCGAAGAGGTCGTTGCTCAATCCAAAGCGATCCAAAACGGGAAGAGTTTGGTTTGCGACAGCTTTCAGAAGTCCCTCGAGCAGCTCGCCGGAATATTTCACACGGTAGAAACCCGTCGTTCCTTGGTTAACCTAAAATAAACGATTAAAGAAATAACTTTGTCAACAAACTTTTAACCATTCGCCCTTAGCGACGGCCAAACTTTGTTCACTAGAACGTTCGCTCAACACGGTCCTATGGAAGGGCTGATCAGGTGAGCTTGTGCTGGAGAATGTTAGCGGAACCTTAAAAAGTTTTATTTTATTTTATATACATCGCTAACAAATATTATTTACCTTCCATAAAGAGTCCGCAGAGTCTTCAGATCCGTCGGCGATGAAACGTTTTTGCGTGAAGGAAAGTTTCAGATTCTTGTCATCTTCGGAGACTTTTGAGACCGCTACAACCGGGAATCCCATTTGCTTTGTCCAACCCGACATCAAGGCCATCACATCCTAAAAATGTTATTTGAATGATTTGGTCAAAAAAAATCCCACCACTCCGCTAGCCTCCGAAAGACATTTCCACAAGTCGTTTGTTTCTGCATTTGAAAATTGGAAGCGTTGAAGGTAGATGCGCAGTCCTTTCTAAAAGCCCAATGAAAACGTTCAAGTTACTAATTAACCTGGAAAGACTCTTCACCGAGGTAAAAGCAAAGCATTCGGTTGACTGAATTGGACTTGGCGTAGGTAATTGAATCGTAGATTTCATCCAATTCGTTTGGGTTGTCAATAGGCACCTAAAAAGCTAAGTTACACTTATGCAAAGCACAAACTTCGATAGGGTGCGAATTTTTTAATGCATCAAGTTCGAATCCCGAAGCAAGCTCGTCGTTCAAGAAATGCAGCCAAATTTTCATCTCCGGGTAGTTGTAGCCAACAAAGAGGTATTCCATGAACGAAGCAAAGCCTTCCTTCAGCCAAAGATCGGTCCACCATTTCTAAAGAAGTGTACCTGAAGAGATCAATAATGATAACAAACCATTGTGACCAGATCGCCGAACCACAGATGCGCTAATTCATGAGCAATCACAAGCGCGACGTAGGCCTTCTGTTTGGTTGAAGTTTTCTCGGCATCGAAGAGAAGTGCGATTTCTCGGAATGTGACAAGACCCCAGTTCTCCATGGCTCCTAAATATATTACAAAACCGTTATCATTTTGAAACTATTACCCATGCTGAAATCCGGAATGGCGATCAAATCGCATTTGGGCATTGAATAAGGAATGCCAAACCAATCCGCATACCAGTCAATCGACTTTGTTCCCACCTAAACTAAAAGATGATATGATTAGATTAATATTTTACCTCAAGAGCAAATTCACCAAGATGTTTCTTTCCTGGAACAGTGTAGACTCGAATCAAGGTTCCTTTGGAGGACTTTTGCTAAAGAATTCTTGTGTTTAAATAAAAAATACTCCTTACTTCTAGATACTCAAAGTGCCCAACAGCGAAGGCAACCAAATAGCTACTCATCTTTGGAGTCGTGTCGAAGGTGACGATATGTTTCTTTCCTTCTTTGGATTCAGCACGAACCTAAAAACCAGCGATTTAAACTAATAGCTACGTATTAGTCTCACTGGAGCATTGCTTAAGGCCGTCAAACCATCGTCAACTACAAGTGTCACATCGTAAGTAGCCTTGTACATAGGCTCATCGAAGCACGGGAAAGCCTCCCGTGCATAAGTTGACTAAATTTAAAACATCATAAGTTCATTCACCAAAGCTTACCTCAAACTGAGTAGCAAGAATCCATTTCTCCTGTCCTTCGTGAAGATACTTCGAGCGATAAAATCCTTGCATTTTGTCGTTGTGGACGCCCATGTACTAAAAATCCTCGGTTATCAGCAGTAAACTAATCAAACATACATCGATCTTGAGTTGCACTTTTTGGGAGTAACCTCGATTGGTAAATCGATCGCAAGCATTGTTGACTTTTCCGAATACGTGTGCTGCAAGTTTGGCAACTCTAAAACAAAAAGTATTAAGCAACCAACAACCAAGTTACCTTGTCCATTCGCAAGCTTCAAAGTGATCCCACTAATGCTCAAGTCCTTGGCATGCGCCTTGAGAACTTTTGTTGCTTTCAACACGTCGAGATCGATTTCAACGCAGCCTTTGAAGGTAAACCTAAGAAAAAATGTAAAAAAAACATGTTAAAAACTTACGAGCTAAAGTCCGGCTCAAGGCGAATCTTGTAGTGGGTTGGAGCGGCATAGTCGGGCAGACGCTCATATTTCTCCTTGACGATCGAGCCGGCGGGACACGTAGAGGCCATGGCGAAAGAACCAGTAGCTATCGAATGAAATCGAGTGCTGGAAAAAGGCGACATCTTTTTATGTGGAAACGGAATGAGCAAGTGTTGAGCATAGAACGAAGCGCGGCACGTAGATGAGAGGAACCGCGTCCTATGAAGGAGCAAAGCATAACGACTTAACGCCCCAATTTCACCAACAATCCCAAGCATCCTACAACAGACGAACGTTTAAAAATAATTAAATGCTTGCAAAAGCTTTAATAAAACGTTTACACCTATCCAACTGGGGAATTCCTTAAGGAGCATTAACAAAATGCCACAAATTATCAAGTGAAATTCGAGTGGAATCTTCATTAAAGCTTCTACAAGGGCCGCCAAGACGATAATCTGCTCAGTTTCGCAAACATTAAAGGGATCAATTAGCAATGAACTGAAAAGATAACCGAACAGAAATGATAAAATTATTTATTTAAAAACAAGAAATTGCAACAACAAAACTTAAACTACCACAAATGAGCTCTCATCTCTCATCGTGTATCTCTGATCGAGCCGTTCACCAAACCTTAAACTTCTACTAAACACTTGGCCAACCACTCTAAAATAAGACATGCCGTAAAAGCACAGCACAAACGTTATTAAAAAGATTCAAAAAACACGAAAAAAAGAAGATATCGCTCAGAATATTCAGAGATAAGTGAAATAATTTGATATGAACAAGGAGGTGTGCTCTGAGACAAGAGAGTGGAAAATAGGGGAAAAGGCAAGATGGGAAGATGATGTGCCTCAAGTCAATGTTATACTTTTTGCTATATGGCGACATCCAAACAACAGCGCTCTATCTAAACAAGTTCTCCATTAGTAGTGGGCCAAATAAACGTACATTTGTTTGTTGGTTGGGGCTCGGCGCATAATCATTCGAGGGGGATTTCGACCAACCGGCACCAATCGAGGACCCGACTCTTCTGTTTCAGGCTTAAGAAAAGGATTTGATTTGCTTCTCAAGTTTTAAAAACCTTCCGCGGTGGATTGATTTCCTTCTTTTCTTTCAAAGCAGCAGCGGCAAAGGTGGGGGGATTTGTTTGCGTAGGTGGAGATGCAGGAGTTCGATACGCCATCTAAAGAAAGTTTTAATATTTTCCTGACGCCGAACTTGCATATTTAGTACTTTATTTAATAGCTAAATTTTTCCAAAAGTTTACCTGAAGCGGTGCAAACGAGTTTTGTCCCCAAGTGCTCGTCATTGGTGTCACATTTTGACCGTGATTGTAGTTGAAGTGATGCGGCGAGCCGACATTTGCATTGACGCCCGTTGACCATTTGGGCATTCCCCCGCCCTGCACCATCATTGGCTGTACAACTCCCGGCGTGGTGGCACCAGGAAACGGATGAAACGATGGCTAAAATCATTGCATCAAGGAAAAACTTGATAACGGTACCTTGGTGTTGGCGTTTATCCAATCATTTTCGTGTGCTTGATTTGTATTCTTGTGTAGATCCTCGGGTCCTGCCTTTGCATCGTTCCTCATATCTTCAGCTTTCACCGAGTCGGGCAGTGTGAAGTGTGGGTGGCCATTCTTTTCAGTTGAATTCCCATTGCTCTTCTTTTTGATCTTCTGTAGTAGAGATTCCTAAAAGAAAGATATTTCGCAAACTTTGAGAAATTACCCCTTGATCTTGTTTTTTTGTAGCCGCTGGTACACTTTGCATCTTCATCAGCTCGGCCGACACAAAGCTATCCAATTGCAAGCTTTTTGTTGAAGATTTCTAAAACCAAGTTGATGGTTATAGAGGAATCAACGAACCTCCAAAGATGCCAAATCATCGCCAGGATTTGTTTCTTTAGCAAAGCCTTTTACAGGCCAATCTTTGCCGAGAACCTTCTCATCGACCTAAAATATTATGCTACTATGCTCAAAATTAAATAACACAGCAAATGTCACCCACTTCGTTGCCACCACCGTTTTCCTGAAGTACTTCCTTGTCGGGTGATGCCTTCTTTGAAAAGCTTTCGTTGGGCACAATTCCGGAATCACTCTTGGAAAGAATGTCGGCAAATGTTGGAAGAGCTGGTACTAAACAAAAATTATTGCACAAACAAATACAAGCATACATTTTTGTTGGGGCTCTGAGTTGATATCTGAAGAATTCCATTTCCAAGCGGACAGACGCGACTCTTCAAGCATTGCTCGCAGGGAAGCAATAGCCTAAAAGTAAAGAATTATACTGCAAGAAGTGAAAAAAGCATACAGTTGTATTGTCGGCAACATTTTGTGTGTTGACTTCAAGTACATTTTGGATCCTATGTACAGCCGTGAGAAGAGCGTCCAATCTTTCACCGTTTCTTCGGCATTCCGTGCAAACAAATTGTTGATTCCCCTCATGTTTCGGTGCTTGTTCGGCCGTTGACGTTGTACCATTCAAGCGACTAGTTTGCCAATTTGATCGACTTGCAAACGGGTTGTCCCTTCCAAAACGTTCTATCAAATCACCTAAAGAATAATTTCAAGAATACTTTCCTCTTGAACCTACCCAATGAAAATTTATTGACATCATCGTTTTCCAAGTTGAACAAAATCGTATTTGCAAAGAATCCTTGTCGGTACCATTCAAGTATCCGCCACTCATCAAATGGTCCCCTATAAAAAAATGTAACTTTATAAGGCACAAAGTTTTACCTCAATACTCCGGACGGATCAGTGTAGCATAATCGTGGCGGCTCGCCGTCCCTCATATCATCACCAAACGCAAGACGTTGAGGCTGAGAAGAGAATCTTTCTAAAAACAGACAATGGTAATGTTTCGATGGACAACTATTCTTACGACCTCCTTTGCTCTTATTCACGTACTTTTTCTTCACAAGGATTCCTGGTTAAACTGAACACTTAGCGCTAGATCAAAAAGGTCACGTGGGCACAATTTACCTTCAAGCTATCAATCAACCAGTTCGTTTGCGGCCAATTTGTTGGGTAGACGGGGCTTCACCGAGCGATAACACTTCAGTAAAACGTTTCTGAAAAGAAAAATTTGTACAAGTAAATGAAAGTTGCAAAAACATTGAAAGAAGGGCAATGTGTCAAACTATTAGGCGATTTCTTGATGCATTGTTTCTAAAAGTCGTTCGAGAAGCGCAGGTAGTCGATAGAAACAATAATTAGAAGCTTAAGCACTAATCAAATTGGGGAAATATCGATGAGCGCGCGTTGTGTTTTTGCGATAGAATGAACTGGTTGGGGAAAACAGGCGGAAAAGGGGGGAGCAAGTGAGTACACGAAACAACTAGCCACACCAACTCATCCCTATAGCGTTCACCCAACATGTAGGTTCACCATTTCGTAATTACTTGAGGAAGATGCAAACATTGAGGGAGAAGGCCAAAATGAAATAAACTTGCAAAAACTGCGCTTTTAGATATATGATCACGCATCATGCTAATAAGTTTTCAAAGAATAAGCTGAATCCTCTTTTTCTTTTCATGAAAGTATAAATATAGAGCTTCTGCTGTTGCTTCTTTAGCTGAATACTCTTTTTATTTCAATAAAATTTATAAACCTGGAGATTTTGCTCTCTTCATGCTCTTTTCCGTCTCACTACATGTTCTATTTTCAGCTATGATCAAAATCTATCGTCTTTTCAATGTGAGACTACTTCGTGCCCAACATCGACCGTGTTCTTCGAAAAAACCTGATGACCTTTCGTTGGACAAGGATTTGAATGAGCTGAATGAACGGTTGAAGAAAGATTTTCAAAAAACAATCGACACCGAGGCTCCGATCACTAAAAACTACATGAACTTTCGACAGGATAAAGAGGTGATGAAGTTAAAATTTTCTTCTAATCCGGGTTATTTAGCGAGAAGCGCATAAAAGAAGCGGGATCTTCAGCTGGAAAGTTGCAGCTGCAACGCTGATGATCGGTGGCACGTGTTTAGCAGCTCTACTCTACGTTAAAAAGATGGTAATTATTTTAAAGGACGTTTTCATTTGATAAGATGGTTTTAGAGAATAGATGAACGGGAAAAGCACAGAAAAATGACGGCTGGAAAGGCGCGGATTGGAGGAGAGTGGGAACTGGTGAATACAGATGGAAAATTGGGTAAGCTTGGAATAAAGTGAAGAAAAGATAAGATGCTAATCCACTTAGGGGAGGGGTTAAATTTGCATTTAAGCTATTTAGCTCATTTTCTTCTCTCAACCGTGGAAAATACCGTAATTATTCTAATAGGAACCCTGGGGCTTCTATTATTCAATGAAAAAATTAGAAATCGAACAAATCTTTGTGATAGATTTCTGGTAACAACCCCGTTCTCCAGCTCAATCGACGCCAAGTCCCGTCCGCCTTTCATACGTTTTGCTTGGCTTTCTTGCTGTACAAGCTTTTTTTTTCTTGTCCTATTCATCGTCGAAGCATTGAACGATCAACTCGATACTTCTTTGCGACCGCATGTATAGAAAAATTCATGGCGTATTTAACAGCGTATGTCGTTCTCTTCACTTGAACAATCGTTCTACGAACATTGAGTGATCATTTCCTCTAGTTCCCTCATCCGCCTCGGCCAGACCTGATTGTAGAGGCCTCGCATGTGCTCACGTTCCTCCTCGAAAAATCCCCGCAAAATCCTTGCACTAATAAAAGTGTAAAATACCTATTTTTGGTTATGTTAATTTTTAGGTTACGGTATAAGCTCAAAATAAAAAAGGGGTTTCTATTCGAGTTTTTACGGTAGCTAGAATTTTAAATAATAATAATCTTGCTGTTAGCCTGACCTTGGCATTAAATAACATGTGTATGCATATTGATATCTTCATAAATTAGAAATGTACCAAAGCGGAGTGACAGAGTTTCGCTAAATTTTTAATTTAGGAAGAGATCAATCAACGCGTGCATATGTTATCTAATGCCAAGATTGGGCTGCCAATAAGAATGTTACAACAATCGTTGCAAGTTACAAGCTTATTATATCATTAGCACCAAAGATAATTGTCTTTGCTTTAGAAGGTTCTGAGCAACTTCGAGGCAATTGGTTGCTGTTGTACTTTGGATTCACGAATTGCCCAGACATCTGTCCGGATGAAATCGAGAAGATGATTAAGGTTGGTCGAGCTGTCAGAGTAGCTTTGGGTTAGTCGTTTTTAGTGGTGATTGAGTCAAACAGTTAACAGTTGAACATTTAGGTGGTTGATCTAATAGAGGCGAAGAAAGAGGACAATATCTCAATAAAACCGATCTTCATCTCTGTGGATCCGGCAAGGGACACCGTGCAACGCGTGAAACAATATTGTTCCGAGTTCTCCCCAAAATTGAATGGATATACCGGGACAAAAGAACAAGTTTGTAGATACATCCTTTATTAAACTTTTTGTTTTTTAGGTTGGAAAGGTGGCGAAGACGTTCCGCGTTTATCACAGTGAAGGCCCAAAAACGACCGAAGATGATTACATCGTTGATCATACGGTAATTTTTGCTCAAATTATCTTGCAACCCAGATTTAGACCAAATGAAATTGTATCAGTGAGAGGTATCTAGTGATTTGAATTAGTCAATATTAGATGTAAATGAGTTGTAAATTTGAAAATCAACTAGTCATTGTCAACTTATGCTTTCAACAAGCCTAATATTTCAGGTGATAATGTATTTGATCGATCCCGAGGGTAATTTCCACGATTATTACGGACAAAATCGAAAAGCCAACGAAATCGCCGATATTATTCGACTCAAGGTAATCGGCTTCGAAGCGGCACAGAAAAAGAAGAGCTTCTTAGGATTCTAGCATTATTTTTTAGTGCATTATTTATTTCTTTGTTCTAGGTTGTTGTGATTTTCTTTGATAGGCGATTGTTATCTTGTTTTCGTTTGTTTACGTAATATATTTCGTGTTTTGAATAAATCTTTTGATAACTTCTTCTGAATGTAGTTTTCTTGCAAAGTTCGATCGCAATATCTGAAATTTTTGATACTAGTTTCATAGCCATGTAATTTTTCAGTCATAATGTCAAACCCGGGTACACTTGAATATGCGGTGAAAGTTCCGAAGTAAGTTTTTAAGCTTAATTCTTAAAAAAGCGTTGCATTTAGAATGAACACCAACAAACATCACACGATTCTCAAATTCAACAGCAATCTCCAAGTGGATACATCGTCTTGGGGAAATGCGCAGGTAAAATGTCATTTATAAGTGTTCAATCGTTTCTTTAAGGTATCTCTGGAGAGGGAAGATAATCGAAGCACGGTTTTGGTGAACGCTCCAACTCAGGTGTGCAATAGCAAAGATTTTGTGTATGAAAGCTTAGTCAAGTCAACAAATAACACGTCAAACTTGCTTGCCTATAGTATTGAGGAACTATCAATGCCATTATATAATTGTTTACAAGCTCTGCTACTTTAGGACTATGGCGAAGGCACAGAATATGGACGAGCAGCTCGAGAAGAGGCAAGAAGAAAGAAATATGGAAGGCAATCACGCTCATATAAACTTGACAATCAACCATGGAAACTTTCAGTGATGGAAGAAGGTAAGAAGTGTACCTAATTAGTTGCGATGATTACTGGTTAAGACTCTTAACCAAAAATAATTCAACGTAAATTTGTTATTTGGGTGGTCGAGTGCGTCGCTTTCGTTCGATGCGCGAGGGTGGAGCCGGTGAACACGCTGATTATTGGGTTTTCCTAAAGAATGACAACGATTTTCTTGCTTATAAGGTAAAGTTTGGCATTGCTTAGTTATGACTATCGAGTACAAAATAAGATTTAATTTGTTTTCTTTAGGTTGAGGCTTGGCATCAATTCTTGCCCTCAATCACTCACAAAGTGTTAGACATTGATCAAGCTGAAGAACTCTTTCAACAGTAAGAAAGTCTATTTGTAGCTTGATTGTTTGTTTTAGACGTGCCAAACATCTCAACCAGTTTGCTCTCAAAGCTCAGATTCTCAAAACGATCGATCAGGAAGACGGGGAACAGCTTGAGAAAACGTCTAGATTAGTTAGCTTTTGAAAATAGGTATTGTTTTCACATGAAATTTAGAAGATCAAAGATAATTTCTCTGACACGGATGCATCGGATGATGATGAAGATGAGGAGGAAGGGGAATCTTCGAGAGGTGGAAAGGGCAAAAAGAAGACAAACAAGAAAAAAAAAAGGACCGGAAAGAGAAAAGAAAGACAAACGACAACGGGTAAAGGAAAGCGAAGATGTGGCCAAATATGAATCGGAAGATGGGGAAGAGGATGGACAAGAAGTTGATTACATGTCTGATTCGGGATCGGACACAGAGTGATTTTTTTTCTATAATATAATCAGTGCTTAATATTAAAAAGAATCAAACATATGCCAGTTCTGTATATTTGCATGATGTAACCTTTTTAAACATCAGTTTTTAGTCGTGAAGAGATCCCACCGACGAAAAACTCGACAAGGAGCTCGTTGGCGTTGGAGAAGAAGACGGACTGCGTAAATTGGGTGATTCCGATGACGACGAAGATGAGGAAGAAGAGGAAGAAAATGGTTTGGTAATATTTTTTAATCGCTAACGTAAGGCTTTAGAGCGTAACAAGAAGGAGACACTTCGCGGCAAGAAAGCAGACGGAGAAGAAAACGGTTGACTTGATTTGTGTATTTTTTATGAATTTTCTTTAGACTCTTCCGACAGTGAGGATGACGAGGATCAAGAGAAGACGGCGTCCGTTATGCTTCTACCGGTAAGTAATTAAATGTTAAAGAATTTCGAGATAACGTTTTCTTCAGAAAAAGGCAGCGAAAGCGGATCATGTTGCGGCAAAGAAACGAGCCATCGAGGATGCGGTTGCCGGTGTTGAAGCGAAAAAGGCCAAACTTGATCCAGACAGCGGATCGAAGTGAGTTTTTGCTTAATGTTACAATTTGGCGCCAAAATCAATTTGCGTGTCGAGAACTATAATTCTACATAGCTATTTATTCAAGCATCATAAATACTAGTTTGACTATAGTTAAAGTTGAAACTATTTACAATAAAGTTAAAAGTAGACGGGGGCTATAACCGAGTTGTGCCTAAAAAGTTAATTTGTTACTAAAAAACTTGCTGTTGAGGGACTCGCCAACGAAAAGCGCCTCTTCAATTGATGACATTTTGAATGAGGAAACGGTGACCCGATATCTTCAACGTAATCCACACACAACGAAGGTTTGTTTTTGTCTTTATTTATCACAATTACACATTCTTTATAGGATCTAGTCAGCAAGTTCAAGTCAAAGTGTGGGAATATCGACAAAAACGAGATTGTGCCTCGTTTAGCGAAAATCCTCAAGGTATGTTTATTATTATGTGTTATTTCATCAATTTGTTTTTCAGAATTTGAATCCTCAACGCTTCCGACAGAAACACGGCAACAAGGAAACGCTCTACTTCACGATGCAGAAAAGGAATTGAACGAGTCGGATTTTTAAAAAACATGTACTGTTGGCTATTAATAAATGTTCATTTTTATGGTTAGTGTTTAAATTATTGTATTGGCGAATGAATTTTTGATTTCCTCTTGTTAGATGCTTTTAAGCAATCTCAACAGATAACTAACAGTTTTTAATTAAGCGAAAAGGAGTAGCGCCTTACAAAAAATCGGTGGCCGTTTTTGCTGAGAGCAATTACACCTGTTACCTTGTGCTCGTACCATCCTCTTCAAAAAGTCATCACAGATCGTCGATTTGTAATTCATTTCATTCAAAGCATGTTACAAACAAACGACTGTAACAATGATATTCGCCAAATAGGTGGCCGCTTCTTCGCAACCACCTCGATCCTATGGTTTCTGCGAAAAATGATCGTTGTTGTCCATTGATTGATTCTCCGTTGATCAATCTTCGTCGAGTATTTAAGCAAATCAGATGGTCAATTTGATCTGAAGCCGGATAAGGGTACTACAGTAACTACTCTAGGATTACTGTAATTGCGACACGAGGGTAAAATGTAGCTACCAAATAATAGGGTTGCTGTAGAGGACGTTATAAGTGTTTATTATTGGTTTATTGTAGTTGCTACGGAGATCCTAACACTCTCCACGTGTTCCATCCGATAAAACCTACAAAATAAAAATACTATATGCAATAAAATTACGGTAGTTTTACAAGCTTTGTTTAAAAAGCTGATTCGTAAAAGGAGACTCTTTCTGTGAAAAGTCAAGAAAATCAAGATTCTTTACGAGAAAGCCGACTGTGAAAAGGAACCCAAAGATAAATCAGTTTCCCCATTCGAGCATTTAGCTCATTTTTCCCCAGAAGCTTTGCTCCTTAAAAGACAACCTTTTGAAGCTACATTTCAGTATTGCGCTTTTAGATATTTCGAGATGCTCTCATTTAAAGCTTTAAATTTTTTTTTTGACAAAACTACTACTGAATTTCCATTCTTCACTCTAGAAAGACCACAAATAAAAATTTCCAATTCAAAAAGTCACCAAAAAGGCACCAAAAAAGTATGCTTCATCACGCATTGATTTAGGAACCGCAAAAGCTTTTAATTTTCACGCTTTTGGGCATTCTTTTATTGTGAGTTTTAATCGGCGTTCGGTTGGACGGGTGGAGAGATCATTGGGTTGTTACTCGAAATGCTAGCAAAAATGAAAATAATTATAATATGTCTTCCTGATTGATAAAATAAAACGGTAAATTTGGAGTTTTTTTAGGGTTCGATGAAAGAGTTTGGCGTTTTCGAGGAAATTCTCTCGTCGGACGACTATTGAGTATCGACTATCGACATGTTGAGTCGAGTCCGAATGATGCAATGCATGCCTTTTCCCATTTTCAATCAATACCTTACTTTAAAGGCTCATAACTCTGGCTAGAGAGAATATTATTTTTTCAAATTCTTTATCGTTGCATAGAGGAGAGTTCAGGCTTTCGTTTAATCACAAATAAAGCGCTTTATTGGATTGTGTTTGTGTCCAGGACTCTGCCAAAACGAGGTCAATCCAACTCGGCGGTGCTTGATTGTGATGCTTGATTTTCTTGAATTACAAAATCCAATAAAGCTCTATTTAGTATCATATTTGAAAGCCTAAAATCTTCCTTATTTAACGAGATAAAAAGCTGAGAATTAACGAGATAAAAAGCTGAGAATTAATATTCGTTCTGGAAAAAATTATTAGCCTACAAAGCGAGCCGATTCGCTCAAAAATCGACAAAAGCCCGCGAAAATGCTAACAATATTTAGACCACAAATCGATCATTTCTTGAGAAAACATTCTTTTTCAATTGCAAGTCGAGAAGGCTGATTGTGGAAAAGGTGAGCGGAACTTAAGGCGCGTGTTCTCTAAAAGAAAAGGGCTTTCCGGGAAAAAAGGTTTCGTAACCTGAACTTTTTCTCCTTTATCAGAATCAATCTCCACACGGTAAGAAGACAAGTTACCGTATTTGAAGGCGCTTTTAGACACCTTGAGAAGTTCTCGAATATTTAGTGGTTTAGATGATGGCATCGATTTGTCGTGACGACATTTTTTGAGTAATACAGCGCGCAGTACGATCTCTGATTGCCACAATATTTGCAAGCAATTCTATCTGTTAGCTGCTAGATAGACCAACTTTAACAGAAAAAAATTAGCTAACACTAAAACAAAAAAGCGATTCCGGAAAAATCTTCTGTTGTTTTTCTAATTTTTCTGTTGTAGAGCACAACATGGTGACGGCCATTCGACTTTTTTTTTGATTTTCCTAATGCTAATGGAGCTACGTTATCAGACTCCAGAGCCAATTTAGACTACTTAATGGTACGGTAGCTTTTGCGGTACGTTTCTAAGCGTATCTTATCGACTGGCTATGGTAAAAGTAAGCACACAAGTTTTCAATGTTTTGCTTTGTATGTCTACTTTTCGGGGTGGTGACACGATAGTCTAGTGTCTAGTGATAGTCTAGTGAGGCGACTCTGACTCCCCGCACTTCTTCTTTGCATTTTTTGGTAAGCTAACTATATTGTACTTTGGATGAATGACCATAAAATCTTCTTTTGTTCTTTTGCTATTTGATAATCGAAAGTTTTATGAATTTAGCACAAAAATTTATAAAGAAAAGTGATTGAATAAGTGAATTTTATGAGAGAAAACATAAAAATATTCAGTTATTGAAAAAAGACTAATCAAAGAAAACACAAAAATATTGGGGTTTTTTTTTTCTGGAATGAAGAAACATAAAGATAATTAGAAGTGAGGATCATTTAGGTGAGTTTTTTTCGCGAATGAAAAAACTTTCAAAGTTTGGTCGAAGTGAAATGATTTATGATACTTTGTGAACTCTCTGGCTTTTCAATAAAACCCTTTCTGGAGAGTTTATTCGAGAGTACAAAGCACTTTAGACTGGTTAGACTGGTTAAAACATTGCTTTGCTTTTCCTAGTGTTGTAGAACTTTAAGCTCAGCGGCTCGTCTTGTGGCTCCGGTGTGAATATTGTCAGGCACACGGATGGCTTTCAGGAAACGCTGAATTGATAATTGATAATTGATTAGCGATCTAGAGAAATGGAATTACTTATTCACCTCTTTTAGGCTGAGATGTCGATTTTGAGTGGCTAAGTAGTAGATCGCGTACCCCGGAATGACCACCATCGAACAAGAAGACAAGAAGAAACCTAGGAAATTTCCATTCAAAGCTAAAACTCATACTGTTCACTCACCGAAAACATTCGACCACCAGGGATAGTCTTGTTTATTTGGATCCTTTACTGGCTCATAGTAGTAGATGCAGAACCAGAAAAGAAACTGAACCAGAAAACTGGTATTGCATTGACGACAAAAAAACTCACGAAAGCCGTCAATGGAGACAAGTATTTCCAGAGAAGCTTGAAGACAATCGGTGGCCGAAAGCCTACCATCTCTTTCATCGCCGACATCACCCGTTCAGCGCCTGGAAATGAATTGATCAGCTTTTGGGCTTAGCCAGGTTTAACCAGGCTTAACCAGGCTTTACCAGGCTTTACCAGGCTTAACCAGGCTTAGCCATCTAGCGGATTGTCAGGCTAAGCAAGGCTTAGACTGTCTGCCCTTGGAACTGGATCAACCAGGTTGAGCAAACGCTCCCCGTCTAGTGCACTCAAGTTCTCATAGCAATTGAAAGACAGAAACTGGGAGTTTACCCAAGTGCATCCCTTTCACTCACCGAAGCCCCATGATAAACCGACGACCTCGAAGAAAACGACGAAAAGCAGAGCATATCCGGAAGCACCGTACGCATCGACAAGAGTCAACCAATGAGCACCAGCCTGGGATATAGAAAATAGAATATAGAATATAGAATATAGAATATAGATATAGATTATTTTCTATTTGAACACTCACATAGGAAACCATCGGTATACCGAGAATGAAAAAGAGAAGACACATCAAGCCGAGTGCCACCTGGAAACGAATCGGATAAGCTCTCAGGCTTAGCCTTAGTCTAGTCAAAAGATAAACTAGTTTTTAATAGACATGCTTCAGTTTGTTTCGTTTGTTAAAACAATTTTTAAACTAAATCAATCGATTTTCTTTTCAATGCTCACTCGTTTATGCTTTCGTAAATGTGTGGGGAAAGCGTCTTCAAGCGCCGTGTATAAACCCTCCATCATGCAAACCTAAACAGAAGATTTCGATTAGATACACAAATATCTTTAGAACACCTGACTATCCAACCCAAGAATGGTGATCATGAGGAAAAAGAGGAAAGCCCATAGCTGTTTCATTGGCAAATTTGTCGCCACCTCCGGATACGCGAGAAAAGCCAAGCCGACACCTGGGAGATTGCATTTTTAAATTTCAAATTGGATGTCACAGATGAGAACTAGTATCTATTCTAACCGGGTTTCACGATTTGATCAATCGGTTTGCCCGAGGTGACACTCATAAAGCCGAGAATGCCAAAAATGGCGAACGAAGCCAGAATTGAAGTACCACCGTTGATGAAACACATCGCAATTGCGTCTCTGAAACGAATCTAATGTTATTTTCCTCTCTGGTTTCTGGAGAAACCAAGAATCGCTCGTTTGCAAGCACAAAGTACACGCAAAACTTTTTCTACCTGAAACAATTGTGATTGAACTTGTTGTGTGAGCCGAGTGCGATCAGAGTCCCGAACCCAACGCCGTATGAGTAGAAGACCTGGGTGCCTGCATCTTTCCAGACTATAAGAAATTTGATTTATTTTGGTCTAAAGTCAAAGTCTACCAGTTGTTTCCATCAATTTTGTCACATTCGGTGTTAGATAATAGTAGATGCCTGTACCGGCGCCGGGAAGAGTCAAGCCACGGAGGAGGAGCACGATGATGATGAAATAGGGAAACAGTGCACAAAAGTAGACGAACTGCAATCAGAAATCGATTTGTTTATCAGTTGTTGCTTAGAAGTTCAATGTTTTAAGAGAATTCAGTGGGTTTTGAGATCTATACTCAGAAGAAAGCCCTCCAGAGCTGCTCTAGAGACAAGCTCTTCGGATCTGGGCCTTGTTTAGCCTTGTTCAGTCTTGTTCAGCCTTGTTCAGCTGATCAGAAGCTAAGACTAACCTTGTCTGAACGAGAAACAGCTTCTTTCCCTAAACCAGACCAAACCACTGTATCAGAAGCCAGACTTGAACCTGGTCTAGTCTTAGCTTACAGACTTTTTCCTATAACTGGCTAGAAGCCGGCTCAAAAGTGTGGATCTGGTTTCTGGCATGGTCTAGTCAACCCTAGTCAACCCTAGCATGACCTAGTCAACCCTAGCATGACCTAGTCAACCCTAGCATGACCTAGTCAACCCTAGCACGACCTAGTCAACCCTAGCATGACCTAGTCAACCCTAGCATGACCTAGTCAACCCTAGTCTCCTCTAGGTACAATAGGTTTTAGAGAAATGTCGCAACTTGTAGAAAGATTACCGTACCTTTCGCGCGTTTGTGATCCCTTTCCACAATGCGAAATAGACAATCACCCACGAGAGAGCCATTAAACCTGCAAAAGTGGATAAGAATTTAGACAAGAGATCGTAGATATTAAGCTAGCAATTGTTTAATGTTCAAAAATTCTTACCAAAGAGTTCCCATTGAATGCCGCCAAACTCGTAAATGGTTTCCGTTTGCATCAAGACCCGACGTCTGAAAGCACCGTAATCCTTGCATCTACAGTAACTATATTCTTTTCTAAACTTACTCCCAGTACTGCTCGACAGAGGTCTGTGTCGATAAATTGTGTGCGGTGAGATTCTTGGTGATCGTCTTCAGCACTGACTCATGCTCTTTGCCCGTCACACATTTGGCATCATTCCTGGAAAAGAGAGTCGAGATCTAGCCCGGCTATGGTCCTAGGTTTGGCTTGCCTCCGGACTCTTCCATGAACCTGGCTCTAACCTTGGCTTAACCTTGATTTGTCCTAGCTTATAGGATTTAGTCCTAGCTGATCTTGGCCTTGACTCTGGCTTCCTGAACTGATCCAGACTTTACCTTGGCTCTAGATCGATCTAGTCCTACCTAATCCTAGCTCTAGTTCAGATTCCGGTCTTGCCCTTTACCCTGGTTCTAGATTTGACTATGAGTCGTCTGATGCTGGCTGGCTGGCTGGCTGGCTGGCTGCTGGCTATCATGAACTAGTTCTGGTCTGGCTGTTTGGTGGTTTAAAACAAGAAAATGAGGTTACGGTAGGTTTGAGCGGTTTTTAGCCTCACCACCAATTCCAACTTGCCGTTGCATTTGCCACCAATTTGCCGTTGCAACTCACCACCAATTCGTGCACGTTTCCCAGGGGAAAGTCGAGTTGAATGAGGCGATCATGTAGTACATAGCCCATGCGCAAATCACACAAAAATACGCGATACACATGAACGAGATCACCACATTTCCAATGCCCACACCTAATTCTCGAGATATTCGAGATATTTCAAAGTTTGGCTGTCTTTTCTAGAGTTTAACGATTACCCTTAAAAATCGGACACATATTCCACATTTCCATAGCACCCCGTTGAAGGTATTGACCGATTGACACCTGGAAATCATGAGTTTAAAGCCTTTAAAGCTAAGCTGCGCTCTCTGGCGTCCTCTAGCATACTGTAGTTTCTATAGTATGCTAGAGAACGCAGCTCAAAGTGCTACAGTACCTCCATGATGAAAATCGGCACCGCAGCAAGGAGGAAGAAAAACGAGTAGGCGACGAGGAAAGATCCACCGCCATTCTTGTAGCACAAGTACGGGAAACGCCAAACATTGCCTGCAAATGGAGAACTTTTAAATGTAAATGTCACTCACCAAGTCCCACAGCGTACGCGACCATACTCATCAAGAAATCGAATTGACCTGACCATTGCCCTCGTTCACCATTCTCGTCATGCTCAACCTGCTCATCCTAAACGTACATAGTACCTGGCTAGGCCAACTTCACCAAATTTGTTAGTCTTGTGAAGCCAAGAGAAGTATAGCTGTTCTGACTCCTGGCTACAGTTATTGACCTGATCTACCCGCGCTTGATCCGGCTTAGATCTGAGCTTGGCCACACCCTGTCCCACTAGAAACTGACTAGAAGCCAAGGCTGGACTTGGCCCTAACCTCGACGAGGCTTAGAAATCGTTAACCCTTTACTCACCAAATGGAGTTTCGCCTCGTGTGCCTTCGCAGTCTCCTCACTGGTGGGCAATGGCTGATGGGTGCCCCCACCAGATGGCATTTTTCAAGAACGAGAATTGAGAATTGCCGATACACCAACAAGTGTACACCCTAAAGGAAAATGGTAATAGCATTGGGGAAAGGTAAAAAAAGTAACGGGAAATTTCAATGCAAACATTGAAAGTCACTCAGATAGTTTTGAGCATATTTTAAGAAATATAAAATGATATGATTGTCTCAAAGAGTTCAAACCAATATAATCACTTTCGAGGCTGAGAGAAAGCGTTCAATAGCTGACGCTGTCCAAAGCAAAATGCCAGGATTCCTAGACTCGAATCCTGGCATTTTCCTGGACTTGAGTCTTTCCCCTGACTCTGCCTTGATCCTAGTGCTGACTCTGTTTAAAGATTAGTCTGTAATGAGCTGAATCTAGACTCAGAAGAATCTAGACTCAGAAGAATCTAGACTCAGAAGAATCTAGACTCAGAAGAATCTAGACTCAGAAGAATCTAGACTCAGAAGAATCTAGACTCAGAAGAATCTAGACTCAGAAGAATCTAGACTCAGAAGAATCTAGACTCAGAAGAATCTAGACAACAAGAATGTTCTTAAAGCTAGATTCAATTCTTGAAAGTAAGTCGATAAATTAGTTAAGACTTGATTCGATTCCCGATTTCTCTTCTTTCTTTCTTTCCTTCTTTCTTTCCTTCTTTCTTTCTTTTCTTTCTTTCTTTCTTTTCTTTCCTTCTTTCCTTCTTCCCTTCTTCCCTTCTTTCTCTCATCGTTCAAGTGCTTTCCCCCGTTAGTCTTTCAAAAAGCATTTGTCATTTTTTCATTTTTTCATTTTTTCAAATTACACAAAAATATTGAGTGCTTTGTCCTTGAAAAAAAATGGGAAAGGTGAGGAAATCGGGTAAAATTAGCGGATTGAATAGGGAGAGTACATCATGGAGTTGTGTCTACTTCTTTTTTTTCCTTCTTTTTCCTTCTTTTTCCTTCTTTTACTTCTACTTCTTTTACTTCTACTTCTTTTCTACATTCATGTAATGTTTTCCCCTCGACATCAAGGTCATTGAGGGGAAACAAAATAAAATTTTTACAAATACAATCATTTCTTTAACTTTCAAAAACTTTTAACTGTAAAATGATGGATAATCTGTAAATGGCTTTGAAAGAGAAGCTTGTAAGAGCTGGCTTTCCGAGAGCTGGCTTAAGCTTTAGGCTTTCCAAGTAGTACATAGCTAAATAAATAAATTCAATACACTACAGTACGCTACAACACTCAAGACAAGACCAGCTCCCAAGCTCTCAAAAAGTAAAAAGATCGAAATCTTATAGAATAATATAGCAGTGTGGCATCCAGCTTGATGATTTCCGTTAGAATTTTTGTCTCTACTCAAAAGAGATGCGAGAAAATTGCAGTGTACTCGATTGAAGTCATCATTTCATTCAATATTTCTTTCTCTTTTCCCAAATTTCTCTCTATTTCTCATCGAAATGTTAGAGAGAATAATTTTCTGAAAAAAAAAACCAAAAAAACCAAAAAAACTTGAATAATCCATTGGAAAAAGTGATAAAAAAGTTGAATTTATGCAAATTTTTTGGGTTTTCGGGTTGAATTCGTGGAATTTTAAGGTTAAATTTTTGTTGATTTTTGTTGATTTTTTTGATTTTTGATGTTTTTAGAGAATCTCTCAGAAATCAGGGACTCTAATATTTACATTAGTGTTTACATTATTTACACTAGTGTAAGAGTTTTTTTTATGAATGAATAGAATAGAATAGAATAGAATAGAAAAAAAAAATGGGGGAAAGTTTCCTTTGACCAAACATTCAAATATTGACCATGCTCGGAACTTTGTTTACTTTTTTTCTTGCGGAAATATGAATTTCCATAGAAATTTCATTGAAAATTGTGTGAAATCTGGAAAGAAAACGTGAAAATATCGTTAGATTGAACTAGGAAAGTTTCAAGATTCGAGCAAAAATTGTAGAAAAAAGAAAACGAAAGACTTTTGCCGACTCGACTTTCAAGATCATCGCCTTTCAAGGCCTAGAACCTTGCCCAAAACGCATATGATCTTAAACTTTTTCTAGCGTTGAATAGAGAAGATTTCAGGCTTTTAAATGATACCAGAAATTGCCTGGGTTGAATTAGTAATCGTCGGAAAAATTGATCCCAAAGTTTAGGCATGGTGACGGCAAAATGGGCTCAGTCGCTCACCGCTTCTTTCTCTTTACGAATTCAAAAGGAAAGCATTTTATACCAATGGATTTGCCAGATGGAGAGCGATTACGCGCGCGCACAAAGAACACTGACTGGGAGTTTGCTTTCACTTTGTGAATGGTCTAGAAACGAGATTTAGCCCCAGGAATTTGTGCCCTGGGATTTTCGGGGTCAATGGATCGATTGGTAGGCTTTATCTTAAGCTTTAATCAATGAAAAGTCCCCTTTAGCGGGCTAAAGTCAAAAACTAGACTTGATAGTTTAAAATGACATTTAATTCCGGGAAATTTGGCTAAAATAATCGATAAATTTTTAAAAAAAGAGCTCAACGAGGTGTCACTCTTGGAAAAACTCACACTTATTTCAAATCGGGGAAAAAAAGTGATATCAATTGGATAGGTCAGAGAAATGACAGGACGGGAAGATCGACATTGATGGGGAATCCAAGGAGAACGAGAATGAACGTCATTTGAGATCTTTGAGCATTCATAGAGATCACTAAACGCCCGCAGATCTGGGTGTTATTGCTGTAAGCCAGCTTTGAAGCCAGCTTTGAAGCCAGCTTTGAAGCCGGCTTTGAAGCCAGCTTTGAAGCCAGCTTTGAAGCCAGCTTTGAAGCCTAGCTAGACAAGAGTCCAGCTAGAAGTCAGGTTGTGAAGTTTCAGCATCAAGGACAGGACAGGACAGGACAGAAAAACGGTTGGCAATTTGTACTTGAGTACTAGAGGCTTAAAGTCGTCAAACTCTTAAGCTCTCAGGACTCTAGGTAGAACTGGGTAGATCTAGATCCGATCTAAAGCAAATCCCAGCTTCAAGAGTCGATCATTTAACATTTTCGAATTTAAACTACTTGGAAGATACTCGGAATCTAAAATTCCTTAAATATTCTTCTTATTCTAAAGTTAATATATGAGAAAAGTGAAAAGTAAAGGAATTGTTACTCTTGCAGTGGATTTCAGTGATATATCAGTGATATCTCAGTGATATCTTAGTGATATATCAGTGATATATCAGTAATGAATCTTCAGACGTTTCATTGTTGAGTTTACCTTTGAAACAAATTCGTTTAGAAGTGAAATCAGTAAATGAGTGATGGAAACGAGAGGAAATAAAGAGAATTCAAGAATTTACAAGTAAATAACTAAGTAAGTAAGTAAGTAAGAAGAAAAAAGGAAAGTTGAAAGTTTTCTATTTTCCCAAAAATCCAGCGACATCCAGTTGATAGATTGCCGATTTTTGCGTGGAAAAGGGAATCATTTCTCGGTAAATGGCCATTCAGCGTTCTTTTCTTTCACTCTACTACTACTCTTCTTCTCTTTCTCAACAGAAAAAAAAAATGATTATCTTATCGTTTAGTTAACGTCTTTAAAATCTATCAAATTTAAAAGATTTAAAAGGTTTAAAAGGTTTAAAAGATGTTTAAAAGATTTAAAACTGTTTTTTTTTTTCGTTTCTAAGGTAGAAAGAAATTCGTAGAGATCACTGATTTACTTTCACTGATTTACCATCACTGATTTACCATCACTGATTTACTTTCACTGATTTACTTTCACTGATTTACTGATTTTACTTCTAAACGAACTTGTTTCAAAGGTAAACTCAACAATGAAACCTCTGAAGATTCATCACTGATATATCACTGAAATATCACTGAAATATCACTGAGATATCACTGAAATACACAAAAAAAATCTATTGAAAAACGTTATTCAAAACTGTGTAAACAATTTGGGGGAATTTCTTTCGACAATCTCTTCAAATAACCATTTGAACACATTCAAATAAAAAGGTATCCAAAGAGAATTCGATCGTAAAAAAAAGTCTCTCTTTTTCTCTTCATTGAGAATAGTTTTAGTGATTTTAGTGATCAAGAGTTGAAGAAAAATGAAAAGTATTCAAAGCAAATGATGAAAGCAAAAAAGAAAAACAGTAAAATGTATATTTACAGACATTTACAGACAACTATTGAAAATGAAAATTGGGAGAATTTTGAAAGTAGGACAGTGCAGTGGAGATTAAACGATTACCTGGGGAAACGGGGGGAGAGTTCAATGGGAAGCTCTATGGGAAGTCCAATGGGAAATGTAAAGCACTTGTTTACTAGATGTATAGTTGAATCAAATATTGTACAGAAGATGTTTGATGACTATATTGAAGTGTATGAAATGCTAGAAGCAGCTAGAAGCAGCTAGAAGCAGCTAGAAGCAGCTAGAAGCAGCTAGAAGCAGCTAGAAGCAGCTAGAAGCAGCTAGATATTTTAAGCTATAGAGCTATGGGTGAAGCTAGTCAACTTATCAGTCACTAAGGGACTTTTTATTTAAACTCGATTAGCAAAAGCAGCAAAAGAGCAAAAGGCTATACTTTAAAAGAAAGAAAGAAAGAAAAGGCTAAAAGGCTTTAACGCTTTCAAAAATATGTGCCAAAACTTTTCTATGTATACAGTTAGTGAAAAATTGAAAGGAAAAAAAGGGTGGAGTGCCAAAAATCGGTTAACTCCAAAAATTATCGGGGGGAAAAGAGGGGAGTTGAAGGTGAAATGGGCAGGGGAGTGGTTGAAAATGGAAACGAATTTGTGCGAGAGTGAGAGAGAGACGATTTGTGATGATTTTGTGAAGAGGCCACTTTAAAAATTCACATATTTCATAGAAAGGTATTTTGGAGAACTATAGAATGAACTATAGAATGCATGCCTTTCAATGTAAACAATCTGTCATTTATTTCCTTTCACTTTAACTAAACTATAGAAAGAAAACGATGAAAACTTGTAATTTGTTGATGGTAGCTTTACAAAGAGAAACACATTTGAGGTAAAGCTAGACTTTTAACGTCCTAAACTAGAGTAAGTCTAGCTATCAAGTTAGTTATCAAGTTAGTTAACAAGTCAGTTAACAAGTCAGTTATCAAGTTAGGTATCAAGTTAGTTATCAAGTTAGTTATCAAGTTAGTTATCAAGTCAGTTAACAAGTCAGTTATCAAGTTAGGTATCAAGTTAGTTATCAAGTTAGTTATCAAGTTAGTTATCAAGTTAGTTATCAAGTTAGTTATCAATTCAGTTATCAAGTTAGTTAGCAAGTTAGTTAACAAGTCAGCTATCAAGTCAGCTATCAAGTTAGTTAGCAAGTAAGTTATCAAGCCAGCTATCAAATCAATCATTAAATCTTGAATCCGTAACGTCAAACTTTAACGCGAATTGAGTCAATTTCTCAACAAAAAAGCAACAAAAGAATTGAGTCACTTTCTCAACAAAAAAAGCAAAAGAAACAGAAAGCAAAGTCAAAATTTGACATGTTATGAAACAACTTAAAAAGACAAAACTTGAGAAAAGTAGTATAGAATTTTATTTTGGGTAAATTTCAATGTCAACTCTAGAATCAAGAGCTCTTTTCCCAGTTTCTCCTAAAAAAAGATCGACGAATCGACACGCTCTGGTGATCCTCTTCTCCAATTTTTCACCATTTTCTCTTTCTTCTTTTGCTTTACAATTCACAAAACTACCAAAAAATGACAAATTGCTTCTATCGTTGCACTAATTTTAGCACAATAGAGAAAAAAAAAGAAAGGCAACAGTTCTCTGTGAGTGTACTTTTGTAAATGTAACTTTATTTTCTCGAAAGCACAAGTGTAACAAAAATCCGGTACTTTTCAGCAACTAGAGCCCTTAATCGACGAAAATGATTGCAATTGCTTTAACATATAGACGACCGCGATGCCGAGTCACGCTTGGCAATCCAAAGCCGAGTCACGGCTCGACGAAATATGCTCAAAATTTGCAAGAGCATGTAATTTTAAGTCCTCTTTCCGAATCCGACGTTATTTTTATTAGAAAGTTGTGTGATTTTTTTTGTAAAAGGTGAAAAAAACCGGGTGTTACCTTGAATTCTATGGGCCGAGTGGTCTAAGGTACGCGAGGCTCCAATTGGGGGTTGTTGATTCGACTCCCGGGGAGTGAAAACGCTTTGTAAAAAAAGCGGGTTTTGGCAAAATTCTGCTCGGGATATTGGGTTGGGATTTGGGTAATTAAAGACCTTTTTTTGAAGGTAAACAACAGTTTTTGAAGCCTTAAAAAGAATTCTGAAAGAAATTTCTCACGATGGTGGCGCACGCTTAAACAGTTATTTCATCCCAGACTCGTTTCAGAGCAGATTTTAAAGCATCCACTGTTTGATACGTCTTCACCGAGATCTTGCCTTCCCAAATAGCCCAAACGGTGTAATCGAGGGGATTAAGATCTGGCGAATTTGAAGGCCAAAGGCCGGACCACAAAGCATATTTTAACTATTCGAAATTCGAAAAAAAT
This sequence comes from Mesorhabditis belari, assembly GCA_958450365.1. Classification (NCBI taxonomy): domain Eukaryota; kingdom Metazoa; phylum Nematoda; class Chromadorea; order Rhabditida; family Rhabditidae; genus Mesorhabditis; species Mesorhabditis belari. The sequence continues at coordinate 197,753 of CAUEEP010000307.1, read as the reverse complement.
AATGAAAACTAGGAAAGGAAAAGTTTATGGAGTTTGTTGTTTTAAATTTAAGGCTAGATTCTAGAGTCTTTTGAGATTCTAGAGTAGATTCTAGAGGCTTTTAAGATTCTAGAGTAGATTCTAGAGGCTTTTAAGATTCTAGAGTAGATTCTAGAGTCTTTTAAGATTCTAGAGTAGATTCTAGAGGCTTTTAAGATTCTAGAGTAGATTCTAGAGTCTTTTAAGATTCTAGAGTAGATTCTAGAGGCTTTTAAGATTCTAGAGTAGATTCTAGAGTCTTTTAAGGCTTTCTGTGCAAATCTCTAATTTTTGGCTATTCATTTGAATCCCTGATCGAAATGAATCGTTTCGCAAAAGATACGCGGTCGTCAATGTGTTAAAAATGAAAAAGAAATTGAAACTAAATGAGGGAATAACTGAAAACTACAATATTCTTATTCAATGATTGTTGACATCGATTGATTTCCTTTGTTTCCTTTTCTTTTCTTTTCCCTTTTCATTCGATCCATCAACGACGGCAAGGATTTTCCCTCTGATCACGCTCTTTTTCGCTTTCCGCAACCTACTCTGACCGGAGTTTGTCGTCTGGCTCACGACACGATTTCTAAAGAAAAAAAAGGTTCTTCCTGATTAAAGCAATCATCAATCTCATTCTAGGGTCTTTTAAGGAAAGAGCTGAGGGTTAGTTCTATAGTAGCAGATCTATAGATCACTCTAGCAAGCAGCTAAAGCACTCTAGCATTCCTATAGTCCTTAAAAAATGTTCTCTATTGATCGGTATCACTTTTTTCTACAAAATCAACTTCTAACTTATTGTTGGTATTGTTGGCAGTGTTTCTTTTTTTGATTGTTTTGTTGATACTGACACCAACACTCCACACATGAATCCTTTGACTCGTCGCCGGAACTCGAAACGACAAAAATAGAAAACGAAAAAATAGCCACCTGATTGGATTCCGTAAAGAGAGTAAACAATGCCTGAAATAGATTTATAACCAGATTTTATTGAGCATTTACACTACTGGACAATGAAATATGATATTTGAAAAAAGATTGTCACTTTCGCGCGTCTGTAACTCCTATGTCTTTACCGTATTTCTAAATATTAATATTACCATTGTGTAGCCCTTGAAAAGAGCTTTCAGAAAATGTAGAACACTAATAGTTTAAACTCAAAGACAAGGGAGTTACAGGCGCGAGAAAGTGACGATCTTTTTTCAAATATCATATTTCATTGTCCAGTACTGTACCTTTAAGAAAGTCGGCTACCTTGATAGCCAATAGCCTAAGCTTAAAGCAGCTTAAATGCTTAAATGCAGGTTTAAATGCCTACCGTAGTAGGCATTTAAACCATTATCTAGAAATTTTCTAGAAAGACTCTTTCCCCTCTCTCCCTCTTTCCCTCTTTCCCTCTTTCCCTCTTTCCCTCTTTCCCTCTTTCCCTCTTTCCCTCTTCCCCTCTTCCCCTCTTCCCCTCTTTCCCTCAAAACTACTTCTAATTGTCGGATTTGATAGAATTTCGTTGATTACGGTATCTTTTGTTAGAAATGTTGGCTAGAAAAGAGTTTTAATTTACCTTGAACCAAATCAGAGAACTTAATCGATCCGAGATTATTCTCGATGAGTAAAATATTTGGTAAAGCAACGAAACAAAAAGAGATTCCATTGATCACCAAAAGAGTTCGCATATAACGCATTTCAGTTTGAGAGCATTTCTGAAAGGATTCAATAGCTGGAAACACTGTTTTATATGATAGGAATTGATGGAAATTTCACTTGAAGACAGTGCTGAGTTTTGAGATATTTACTGGATCCTCGAATTGCTGGATATTGCTTTGAAAAATCGATAGCTTACTGTAGATAGCTGATAGGCTTTTCTACAGTCTTTTTTTCAACATCTACTTAGTTTATCTACTTAGTTTCACCGAGTTACAGTACTCTACGGGTTACTGTACTCGAAACAAACCCTCCAAATGGTGATCACTGAGTAGACGGTGATTGAGATGATCAAACTGATCAAATACAACAAAATCGTTGTCACATTTTGCACCAAGCCATAGATTGGATTGATACTAAAACAAAGAAAAAGTTATATAATTAAAAGTTTAAGTAGTACAGTGAACAGTAGAGTAAAGTAAATCGATCAAAACTAAATAGATACCGTAAATACATAGGTAACAGTACATAGGTAAAAGTACATGCCGTAAATACTGTAATAGTACCCCACCGCCCATAATGACGGTGCGGAGCGTTGCGTATTCTAACTTTGGACGCGTTTTTCTCGACACTCGTTTATGCTACAATGCCCGCTTAGGTATCAAAAAATAGCTGAAATTCAGGGCTATTTTTTGATACCTAAACAAGCATTGTAGCATAAACCAGTGTCGAGAAAAACGCGTCCAAAGCTAGACTATGCAACACTCCGCACCGTCATTATCGGGGTGGGGTACTATTACAGTATTTACGGTAAGTGTTTAACAAATACAGAAACCTTATAGAATACTTTATTAGTTCAGTAGCCTATCAGCCTAAATCTGATCCTCTAAATATTGCCCAATCGTTTTTAGCTTTATTTTAAGACAGTACAAGAATTTAGGGCATCTTTCAAGATTCCAGTATTGAGTTGATCATTGATTAATGATCAATGACCAGATGATCAATCATTAAATGTAGATTTTCATCTCAAACCTGGCCGTCGTGCCGCACATTCGATTTGTGTTTGTTTGCGGTGCATAAATGACAATCAATGAAGCGCTTAGGATCATGATCTAAGCAAAAAAAAACTTAGATGTTTTAACCCAAAAAAAAAACAAATCTACCAATGGATAGAAAAAACCAAGGAAAATCACTAGAGATTTGTGCTGATTACGACGAAATTCGGTTAAACATGAAACGGCGAAGAGACGCTCGATTGATAACAGAAATGTCATCGAGGCTGGATACGTTTCTGGAAGAGAAATCATGAAGTCAGTCTACTTTAAAGTATCAAAACTTTCCATAAAACTCATCTTATGCTTAGTTTTTTATATCGTTGAATAGAGAAGATTTCAAGCTTTCAGAAGATTTCAGAAATTGCTTGAGTTGATTTAGAAATTTAGAAATTATCGGAAAAATTGATGGCAAAGTTTAGGCATTGCTCTTTTGTACCTCCAATGATCATTAAAATTGGCCAAACCATCCCAAAAAGGCATTCATTTGATTGAATTGGCGTGTTCATTGTGCCAGATGACAATTGCGTGTATCGACCCAAACCAGCTGTCAAGAAATTAGCACCATTTAACTGAAGGGAGTTTCTCTTTTTCTGGATTTCTGGATTCGTTTCTCCTTACAAGTTCAGCGAAACACAAAATCTCGTAGAGAATGAAACGCTTTCGGTACTCTTTATCGGTGGCGTAGACGAGAATTGTGAACGAGTTGAGAATGATGACTGAATGAATATTCGTGCTTGATTTGGGCATTAATCTAACTGGATTAGGATTTAGCATCGTAGCAGCCAAGCCGTGCAAGGCTTAGCCATTCATCTGTTACCCAGTTTTCAGACTGATAGCTCAGCTTCAAGCTCAGCTAGCTTAGCTTCAAGCTCAGCTAGCTTAGACTAACTGAGCTCAGGCTAAACAATGTAGTACTAGCAATGTAGTACAATGTAGTACAAGTCAATGCCTGTTTTCTGCTTTATTTCTACTATCCAATCAGCTTTCCAGAGCTGGTGGAGTGGTAGAGACAAGGGAAATAACAAGAGCTGTGATCACTAGACTATTCTCTTCACTAGTAGATGTCAAAACATAATCGTCACTCACCAATTCCACCAATAATCGAGTACAATGTGAAACGAGTGGATAACTGAAGACTTTCATCATCCATTTAAGGGAATTTTGAGATCAATAGATTTAAAAATGACATTTATTTGAGGAAAATCTTTTGGTCAACAAAAATATTAAATGAATTGAGTCGACGGTTAACAAAAAAAATGTAATTGGGTTTGGGAAAATCGAGAAAAAAAAAAGGGAAACAATTGCGTAGACACAAAAAAAATGTTAAAAATTGCTTTTTCTAATGAAGTTTTTGAGGGGTACTGTATCTAAAAATTACTCCAATTACTGTAATCTTTATTTTCTATCTAGTCTATCAACTTTTATATCTTTAAATATCCTTTATAAACTCCAGAATTAGATAAATGAATAGATTACACATAAAGCAAGATTGCGGTAATCTAGGTAAGCCTGGAACTCCAAGATTACGGTAAATGAGTCTCTAGTAAAAGGTAAATCTTTCTTTTGTCTTTAGCAGTGAACTCCATTAGCCGGTTCAGTTACCCAATTGCTTTCTAGTTCTACTCTCCAGTTCTACTTTCCAGTTCTACTCTCTAGTTCTACTTTCCAGATTTAGTCCCAGGAATTTGTGCCCTGGGATTTTCGGGGTCAATGGATCGATTGGTAGGCTTTATTTTAAGCTTTAATCAATGAAAAGTCCTCTAAAGTCATGATAATCAGATTCTCTGATTACTATTCCTTTTTATTGATTGGCTTGAAGTTTATCGTTTTTTCTTTAACTTATTTTCTCAAAGGAGTTCTTTTCAAAAAAGCTACTCTACATCTGGGAATTAAAGTTTAAATTAAAAGTTTCTTATTAATAAGTATTAAATGTATCAAATATTTGAATATTTGAATATTTTATATAAATAATCTTTAGGGATTAGTTTGATTGATTGATTTGATTTGATTGATCGATTTGATTGATCGTTTGATTGATTGATTGAGTTTAGCGTTTAATTGATCTCTGGTAACAATTCGTTGAAGTTTATGGAGACTAATTGACTCAAAGAATCTTTAAAAAAATGGTATTAGTGTTTCTAATAAAGATTTCAACGTACAGTTGTCTCTTGTAATGAAAGGGATCAAAAAGAAATGTTTTCATTGTTTAGAATAACGTTTTATATAGCTTACGATCGGCTGGGACGAAATTCATTTTCTTTTCATTTCATTTTCTAGAGTTTTCCTCTATATTTCTTTATAAAGAGTCTTTTTAAACGAATCTTTTCTTGAGAATTCAAAGTTTCAAACGAAATCTCTGCATATAGCTTGTCTTTTCCAGTCCTGAATTGACTGAGATTCGACGTGTCATCTTCCCTTTCCTTTCCTTGCCTTCTCGCTAATCCCCTTCTCCTATCAATTTTCATCTTTCAAGCTTTTCTCTATTTTTGTGCAACAATGAATCAATTATTTATCAAAATTAATCAAAATCTCGTTTATTTCACTGAACTGAACTGAACATCATCTCGATTTCTCATGAAGACAAAGGTTTAAATGCAATCATACTTTAAACGATCATAACTTTCGCCAGAGATTCTATCATTCTTAGCCTTTTCTATCGTTGAATAGAGGAGATTTTAGGCTTTTCAATGATACCAGAAATTGCCTGATTGGACTAGCCATTTCTGAGATCGAGAGACAAAATGATCAAGTCATTTTCTCTCAGTTTGCTGACTAGTCACCGTTTTTTTGAAACGAATATATTACTGCTAAAGCTTAAAATAATCATTAATCGATTCGCTGACCTCGAAAACCCTTTCTTTCTCAAACATTGTCAAAGTGAAATCTTTGCTAAAAGTGTGGTCACGTAATTACTTGTCACAAAGACAAAGAGAGCGATTGAGTTCTACTTCTAGACAAAGAAATCGATTGAATTCTACTTCTAGACAAAGAAAGCGATTGATTTCTACTATTGTCAATAAGAAATACAAGAAAGAAAGATATTTAAATGAATGTTTCACCCTTTTCAGTGGCATCGATCTCATCAATTCTTCATCGCTTTTTTCTCGTTTTCTCTATTCTCATCTTTCTTAAATTCAATCAAAAAAAAGAAATGAATGATCCAATCAATTATCCAATCAATTATCGTTTAGAAGTGAATAAGAATCGAAGCAATTGTTTAAATTTTGATAGTGGTAAGTGCTGGAGTTAAACCAAACAAGGGTTCAAAGGTTTTCTCTGACTTTTCCCTTAAACACATCTGATTTCAGACTAACGATGGCCCAAAAAAGCTTCAACTTTTCCAGGAACTCTGGTCAACGATGAGCAAATCTTTCTGCTAACGCTTCCCGACGGGAAATTTCTGGCGATCTCCTCGAAACGAGCACATCTCGACAAAGGTAGTAAAACGGTAGACTCTCTGATGCACACTGCACAAGTAAAGATTGAATTGGAAAAGAATTGCAGTCTATCAACTTTTAGATCTTTAAATATCCTTTATAAACTCCATAATTAGATAAATGAATAGATTACACATAAAGCAAGATCACGGTAATCTAGGTAAGCCTAGAACTCCAAGATTACGGTAAATGAGTCTCTAGTAAAAGGTAAATCTTACTTTTGTCTTTAGCAGTGAACTCCATTAGCCGGTTCAGTTACCCAATTGCTTTCTAGTTCTACTCTCTAGTTCTACTCTCTAGTTCTACTCTCTAGTTCTACTCTCTAGTTCTACTCTCTAGTTCTACTCTCTAGTTCTACTTTCTAGTTCTCCTTTCTAGTTCTACTCTCCAGTTCTACTCTCCAGTTCTACTCTCCAGTTCTACTCTCTCTCCACTCTCTTTCTAGTTCTACTTTTAAAATCACAAATGCTTTTGATCATTCGAAAAGCTTTCTTTCACTTCTAATCTAATAATTGCATTGGATTGAATTGGAAAAGAAAAGAATTGCAGCGACTCTACCATCCTCGTTCCTTCATTTTCCACATCTTATCTTTAAAAATGAAGAAAAAAAGGATTTTCTCGAGTTCGACTTTCAAAATCGTACTCGAATAATGCCAAAGTTAGTTGAAATTTTCTTTTTAATCTTTCTTTTTTTACATTTTCTTAATTAGATTCCTTTTTTCATCAAAAACTAATGTGAAATCTGTTATTGTGGAGCTCGAAAATCACTCTGAAATTGCAAAATTTTGGCGTTATTCCAGAAAAATCGAATGCAAAAATATCGGTAAGATTATTTCAATTAAAAAAAGGCTTTTTTTTTTTGCTTTTCTAGCGATAAATCGAGGTGGACCGACTATGGAAACAATTCAGATTTCTGAGTTTCTCTTTAAACTTTCTTGGAAATTTCAATCATAACAATTTAGAAATAAGAATTCGTCTTTCATTTCGACAAAGGAGACTTTTCTGGAGCGAATGCGCAGAATCGGTAAGCAAATTCACAAAGAAAATGCGAAGATTTAGACAAAAGCAAGCCAGCTTAAAGACATTTTTCATCCATTTCTTTCATTGCTCACTTGCTGAGCCGAGTTCATTCTAGTTTTTACAGAAAATCAACTGTTTAATGTACTACAGTTGAAAAATAATCGTACTAAATCTTTACAGTACTTTTAAGACAAATTATTTCTTTATTTCTTTCTTTTTCAGTCACTGAAAAGCCGAAGAAAGATTGGGGTGATTGGAGGCGGAAAATCCCGTTGGAAGCTTTTGGAGAAATTGTTCATTTAAGAGATCTCATCATCACTCATAATATGACACCTTTTCTTTTCTTTGGATCACTTTTAGGTAAGTGTTTGCTTTGGATATGATTCTTCAATAATAAACAATCCAATAAAACATTATTCAGGTTGGTACCGCGAGTGCTCCATCATCACCCATACCCAAGATTTCGATTTTGGCATCAGGTAAGGGCATCAATGTCAGCTTCTATCAGCTTCTATCAGCTTCTGTCGGCTTCTATCAGCTTCTATCAGCTTCTCTCAGCTTCTGTCAGCTTCTATCAGCTTCTGTCAGCTTCTCTCAGCTTCTGTCAGCTTCTGTCAGCTTCTATCAGCTTCTGTCAGCTTCTCTCAGCTTCTGTAAGCTTCATTAATGGTAAACCTGGGCAAGATCCATTATCTAGATCAAGCCTAGACCTAACTTGAAACCATTTAACAGCTCGAACCTTAGTTAAGCTAGCTTAGAGTCAAGGCAATGGTTGGACTTGGGTCTGGTCAAGCCTAGGCTTGACCTTGATCTACAATCGCAGATCGAGCTCTAATTTCCAGAGTGATTGAGATGAATGAAAAATTTCTAAAGGCAATAGAAACGATTGAGGCACCTTTCTGGGCAGAGAGACGATTGGGATTGGTTTGATGTTGTTGTTTTCATTTATGATAATCAAATCTTTAGCGAAACGAGTCTCTCGAGTACACAGTGAAAAGTCTGAAATATCATTTCCCGGTCGACATCTTTTTCCTCTATGACACCGATAATTTCACGTATGCAGCCGGTCAATCCCCTGGACTCACCTCCTATCGATTCAGCTGGCCAAAGTTTCTTTTAAACTATAAGTTTTCCATTAAGATTACGATAGTTTTAAGCCTATAAGTTAGGCTTAAGTCTGGAAAATCCTTTACAGAATTACAACAACTCTGAATCAGAGATCAAGCTTATCGAGCTTTGGTTTAATTGAAATATTGGACAAGAAATATTGTACAAATTGTACTACGTACTGTATAGTACTTTTATGTACTTTCTAGTACTTTTATGTACTACTGTATAGTACTTTTACGTACTTTAGACAATACAAAATCATTTGAAATTTAAGAATTATTGATGATGAGATTTGTGCCGGCGAGTTGTTCAATCATTTCTTCTATGTGCCTTGTGAAATTGATAGGCACATTGTTGTAAGTTCTTTAGCTTGAGTTTAGTTCAATTTTTAGTTGAATAGCTTAAGATTTCTATTTGTAATCGACATTTTACAGCATGAATTCGGTGCCGAATGGAAAAAAGATCGACCATCTCGTCATTTCTCGTGGAGTAGTGGGGCGAAGAATTCGAAAATCCACAAGCGCTACCCGAAATTCATGCGGAAACAAGTCGAGAAATTCTATTGAATTCTATTTTACAAGCTTTTTAAACTTTATAAGCTTTTTAAGCTTTTTAAGCTTTATAACTCTTTAAATTGTTGTTCTTTACGGGTAAAAGATAAAGGTTTTTGAAGAATTTGGAGAGTTTGGAGAGTTTGGAGAATTTGGAGAATTTGGAGAACTTAGAGAAGTTGGAATTTGGAGAATTTGGAGAATGACTGAATTTAGAGAATTTGGAGAATTTGGAGAATTTGGAGAATTTGAAGAACTTGGAGAATTTGGAGAATGACTGAATTTAGAGAATTTGGAGAATTTGGAGAATTTGAAGAACTTGGAGAATTTGGAGAATGACTGAATTTGACAATCAGTGAATGGAAAAGGCAATTCTTTGAAGTGGTTTCAAGTTTCTCGAGTACCAAACTTCACCAAAAAACCAAAAAAACCCCAGCAACTAAAAGTTTCGATTTTTTTTTTTGGCTAAAAGATAATTTTCTTTTCTTTTTTCTTTTCTTGAGTCCAAGAATTTCCTTTATGGAAATTTTTCGATTTTAAGCATCATTAACCGGTTTTATTTTGAAATTTTAAATGAAAAACGGGTTTTTTTAAGATTTCGACTGTTTCTAGAAACATTGTAGTCCAAAAACATTGTGCCAATTTTGTAAAAATCAAATTTCCTTTTCGTTTGCTTGAATGAAAACATGAATGACATCTTTTTCAATTTTTTTTTCATCATTTTACTCCTTTGTTTTTGTTCAATTGAATGCAAAAAGTCAGGAAAAATGTCATCAAATCATGTGCTTCATCGGAAATTCTTCAATATTGAAAACGCATGCTTTCTGGCGCACAGAAAAGAGAGTGTTCAGTGCGCCAAAGCTGTACACCAGTGGATCAAAATAATTAAAATAAATTATTGACAAGCTACAAATTTTATGAAATAACCTTTCATTGTGCATTCCAGATCGACCATTAGATAGATTATAAGTGCCAGAAGGGGCGTGTTCACCTGGAAGCAGTACACCGGTGAACCCTCACAATGAAAGGACCAAAATAAAATATTGACAAGCTACAAATTTTATGAAATAATCTTCCATCGTGCATTCCAGATCGACCATTTCATAAATTGTTTCCATCATAACTCTTTGAATTCCTTGTTTTTCAACGCTGAACATCAAAAGTCCGCCAAAAATTTCTCATCAAAGCCACGAGGAGTGAAAAAGAAAGAAAAGAAAAACCAACAAAACATTGGCAATGAAATGAGGAAAGCCTCAAATGGATCTAAAGGGGTAAAAATGAAAAGAAAAAAGGGTAAAAAGATAAAAGCAAGTTTTTCCATCTCATTCTTGGACGTCACTCTATCCATTGCATCTCTCTTCTTCCTCTCCCCCTTTTTTTTCTTTTCATTACATTCTTTTTTTTCATCTAATGCATTCCCTCTAGGAAATATTCAAAAAAAGCATTACTTTTTCCAATATTTTTATTATTTTTTACATTTACATCGATTTTATTCTCGATTTTCTCTTGATATCTAAAGTTTTTTCAATTTTTCGTCAGCTGATCAAAACAACGATCGATCACTGACCAAAACAACGCCATGTCCAAACAGCGCCGATCAACATAATGAGCTTGTAATTAAGTTGCTTTATTTTTTTTTATTTTCATTAGATGAGGAAAAAAAAAATTTAGCTATTTGCTGAATTTTTTAGAACAAACAAATCGAAAAACGAAAAAATGCATCAAGAATTGAGCTTTTCTCGACACGAATTCTGTTTTAAGTGATTCTAAAGTGTGCAAAATGTGGATAGTTTCTATTCTGCATTCAATAAGAATCGAAAACACAAAGAAACTTAAGCGCAGAGGGGCTATTTTTGAGGTGGCGTTGAGATTCGCACTATTTTGTTTTGATCGGCTATTTTGATCAGCTTCAAATTTTTGTGCATTCTTGAAAGCACAAATGAAAGCTAACTTATTTGTTGAATAGTTTTTTGTCGTTTCTCGATTTGTTCCTCTTCACGAATTTGTTTCTGATTTGTAAATTTTCCTTTGTGGCGAATAACCACTAAAGTTACCTAACTCTGACAGCCTAAAAATTGGAAAAGTATTGCGGAAATGCCGTGCGTCTTCATCCTATTTCTCGCCCCAAATCATTTATTGTTTTATAGCTTGTTAGCTGAATATCTTAACTGCCTTATATAGCTAAAGCCTATACAACGAAATTGTTGTTCATTTGATGCGTTTTTTTACTTTTTTCTACTTTCCTTTCATTGCGTCCTAATTACGGACGAAATTGTTTTGTGTTTTTATCGTCGCTTTTAATTCAATTGTCGATTTTGTGTGAAAATTGCTCAAGCTTAAGCCCAAGAAATTCCGAGTCAGTCGGCTATTGAATAAAGTGTCTTAGTTCAAGTGGAGATCAGATATCTCAGAAACAAGAAATAACGTGTCTCTGAGTGAAGAGTACCAAGCACGCAAAGAATCTTTTTTTACATCCTTTTCTTAAACGAATCATACAAATTTTCCAACAAAATCCTTTGTTTTCTTCGAATTTTACGTCAAATTATATGATTTTTTCAGAAATTTCGAAAAATTCTTTGATTACTATGGGAATTTTTTTGGCGTTCAACTTTGATCTTCAGCTTTTATGTGATTTGATTTGAAGTATTTAGATGAGGGAATTGTAAAGATCAACCATAGATAACAAGAAGAAACTGTAAATCTTTTCATCTCTCAAAAGGTTCGACCTTTTTGCAAAAAGCTCAGTGAATGTATCCGGTTTTGGGAGCTTCTAAGAAGTTTTTAAAACTTTTCTAAACCTTTTTAAAGCTTTTTAAAGTCTTTTAAAACCTTTTAAAACCTTTTTAAAGTCTTTTAAAACCTTTTAAAACCTTTTTAAAAGCTTTTAAAAGCCCACTTTTTACAGAATACTTTGGGAAAAAAAAGCCTTTATAGATATTGCCAGTAAATTTTTGTCATCATTTGGCTTGAGATTTGTTTGTTTGTTTACTTTAGATCCAGTAATGATCCAGTTGATCACTTGATCCAGTAATTACATTAGTTTCACCAGTTTTTCGCATCATTCGATCAAGAATCATAAGCCAATCATAAGCCAAAGTAGTTAAACTAGTTTTTTAATCGATTTTCAATGAGATTTTCAAAAGAAACTTTTACTTTTATCAACTTACAACCAGAATTCAATCTATAACATCGAAGATTGAATCGAAATTGAAAATTTACAAGCCAACCCTTTTACCAAGAGTCCAAAAATGATACCCAATCTGTTCTTATTATTGAAAATATTCTTTGATTACTTCGTATTTGTTTGTTTATTTGTTCGATAACTGATTCATTTCCTTTTTCCCTTTCTTCTTTCTTCTTTCTCCTCTTCTTCCCTTTCTTCTTTCTCCTCTTCTTCCCTTTCTTCTTTCTCCTCTTCTTCCCTTTCTTCTTTCTCCTCTTCTTCCCTTTCTTCTTTCTCCTCTTCTTCCCTTTCTTCTTTCTCCTCTTCTTCCCTTTCTTCTTTCTCCTCTTCTTCCCTTTCTTCTTTCTCCTCTTCTTCTTTCTCCTCTTCTTCCTCTTCTTCTTTCTCCTCTTCTTCCCTTTCAACCCATATCGATGTCATTTTTCTCATTCTTTTTATCTCTTTTCCTTTATATTCCTTCTTGTAATCAAATTTCATTTCTCTTTTTCCTTTTATTTATTAAAGTACACTAGGAGAAGACTCAGTAGTCTCAGTAGTTTATTTTCTGTTTATGAATTGTTATTGTCAATCATTGTTTAAAGTCATAGGTAGAAGTTACCAATGACTTTAAACAATGATTGACAATAACAATTCATAAACAGAAAATATACTACTCAACTCTAAACTTCAACTTTAAATCTTTAATATTTAAATTCAAATGTTGTCTAGTCTTTTTTTTGAAAATCTTTAAGAAGAAATTCTGAAATTTAAATTCATTTATTAATTGGAAACACAAATGAAACGTGGCTCAGTCTCTGGCTTAGAGTTACGATTGTTGAAAGGCTTTGGCTTTGCTCAACTAATGGCTTTGCTTGATCATTTGGATCTTTAAGAAATTGAAAGAAAGAAAAAGTAGAAAAAAATGAAGCTGTTGAGGCTCAGTCTCTCGCTTAGAGTTACGATTGTAGAAAGAGCCAACTAAATGGCTTTGCTTGATCACTTGTATCTTTAAGAAATTGAAATTCAAGAAACTTTTCTAAAGTAAAGCTTGATCAAACTTTAGGTGTAAAGAAGTTGAAATCTTAAGATGAATTAAAAGATGTTCTTTTGAATTCTGTTGTTTTGAAAATCCTAAAACTTTTCAGCTAATGAACTTTCAGCTAATGAACTTTCAGCACATTTGATCTCTTTTCTTGATTGAATTGAAACGTTGAAAAAATCTCGATTACTCGAAGTCAAAGTCGCTTTCTCTAGACACAAAATACGATTCTTATAAATAAGAAAATTTGATTATTTGATTAAGTTTGTCTGTACCAGGATCTTTATATCATTTCAATCCCTTGGGGGGTCAACAACTTCATTTCTTGTACTTTTTTCTACTCTTTTTCTCTTTCTTTTTAATAAAAGACCTTGATTTTGGCATATTGTACTATTTAGAAATCTTTAAATCGAAAACTTGACTGTACTAGACTCATTGTTGCTACCTGGGATAAGTAGAAGAACTAAAATTTGCCTCAAGTCTTGTATTAGATTGAGTTGGATGAAAATCCACTTTCTAGAACAATCCGAATTCCGGTTCTAGCCTGTAGCGATCAAGTTTTGAAGGAATTTTCTTTCTTGATTTGGTTTTTGACTTGAGTTTTGGGGTTAGCTTGCTCAAGAATCGTGTCTAAGTCAAAGCCAATGCAAAACTTTGAGCCTTTTCCTCATTTCATTGCCAATATTTTGTTGATTTGGAGAAATTTCCGCGGACTTTCGATGTTCAGTGGTAAAAAACAAGGATTTCAAAGAGTTATGATGAAAATAATTTATGAAATGGTCGATCTGGAATGCACAATGGAAGATTATTTCATAAAGTTTGTAGCTTGTCAATATTTTATTTTGGTCCTTTTCTTGTGAGGGTTCACTGGTGTACTGCTTCCAGGTAAACGCGCCCCTTCTGGCACTTATAATCTATCTAATAGTCGATCTGGAATGCACAATGAAAGATTATTTCATAAAATTTATAGCTTGTCAATATTTTATTTTAGTCATTTTGGTCATGTACTTGTGCTTGCAGCTAAACGCGCTCCTTCTGGCTTTTAGCTTTTAGTTTTTCGCTTTTTCGTCTATTCCTGTATCTAATAAAAGTTTAAAATAGTTTTTAGATGTTCTTGTTAGTTTTTTTCATGTTACATGAGTTATTCAGATATAAATCTCGATGGAAATCACTTCCCAACTCGAGGTGCGTTTCCTTCTCTATGGCTCAATCGGTATTCTCGTGATTCTCTGTAATCTTCTTTGCTTAATCGTCTTTTTGTCAAGAGCTGATTATCGACAACGATTTCAGTTATATATTTTTCTATGCTTAGCTGAAATGGTAAGCCTATTTACAGTACTGGACAATGAAATGTGATATTTGAAAAACGATCGTCACTTTCGTAAATTTTTGCGTAGATTCCAAAAATCGTAGTTTCAGAGCGATTCCAGCACTCTATCATAAAGAAAAACAGCTTTGAAAGCTTTGAAAAGCAACAATTTTGAGTATCCCATCTTGTGCGCACTGAAATGCGTCAAAAATACCATATTTCTAAATATTAATATTACCATTGTGTAGCCCTTGAAAAAAGCTTTCAGAAAATGTAGAACACTATTAGTTTAAACTCAAAGACAAGGGAGTTACAGACGCGCGAAAGTGACGATCGTTTTTCAAATATCATATTTCATTGTCCAGTACTGTATATAGAAATATGTAAAGAAATTTAGTTAATTTAGTTGAATGGTATCTCCCTTGTTGCTTGTGGTTTTGGCCGAGAATGGGTGCTACGGAAAGAAGATTTCTTTGAACAAATCACTTCTTTCGATTGTATGTTCAAAATGCCGTGGCCAATTTTGATGTTGCTGGCTGGTGAGTGCTTTGGAGGAAGCTTTGGAGGAAGCTTTGGAGGAAGCTTTGGAGGAAGCTTTGGAGGAAGCTTTGGAGGAAGCTTTGGAGGAAGCTTTGGAGGAAGCTTTGGAGGAAGCTTTGGAGGAAGCTTTGGAGGAAGCTTTGGAGGAAGCTAAAGCTTTAACCTTTCGTTGACCAATGAACTGGTTTACTTTCCGGCAATCAAATCCATTTCTTTGCATTGCAGGCATTTTCCCAGCCTCAGCCAACTTCATCATCTCCCTCGAGCGTTTCTTTGCCGTCTATTTCTGTAATTCATATCGTTCATGGAAAAATCATAAACAATTTATGCTTTTTGGAGCTACTGTTTACTCATTGGTGATTAGATTGACTCTAATATTGAAATCTGATCTTTAGTTAATCTTCTCCATTGCCATGTCTACAGTTTTTTTCTTCCCAATTACAAATCCCGATAAAATGTGTGTTGTGACAAATAGGTAAGTTAAAAGAACGATTTCCCTCTTAAAAATTAATTCTCTTAGTGTTGGTATCGTGTACGCGACTTTCCATTATACAATCTGTTCTTTCACTTATTTTGTCAGCTTTATTGTAGTGGTTTATGTTTGGATAGCGGTGAGGAAGCATCGAGTGAGTTCAGAGAAATGTTCAGAGAAATGCCTAATGCCATGTAAAATTGTTACAACAAATCATTTCTTTTAGACAATGGGAAAACATGAGCAAAGAATGCAGCACACATCTGTTGGTATCACTTTAACGAGTGTCATCTTCACCGTCATCCCGAATTGTGTGGTCTTGATGGACGCTTGGCATCAACCAAAATTGTCCGAGCTCATTGTTGGTAAGCGATTTTGAATCACGATTGAATAAAAGATAATACAATATATTGCTAGAGGGTTTAAATGGAAATTGGGAAATTCAGAGAATTCAGAGAATTCAAACAATTCAGGCAATTCAAACAATTCAACAATTCAGACAATCCAGACAATCCAGACAATCCAGACAATTCAATCAATTCAAACAATTCAAACAATTCAGACAATCGTAAACCATTCCAGGAATCGCCTACTGTTTCTACGGTCTTCAATCGTGTCTTTGCCTTGTCGTTTTCATCGCTTTCCGTCCCGAGTTCAACGCTCGACTAAAAGCATTGATCTTTTGTGGAATTCATCGAACGGTTTGTACAACAGTTGTCTTCATCATTCCCCATTTCTAGCATGCTCATCACAATTCGTGGAGTCGAGCCTCAAATGCTCGTCTTGTTCGACCCAGAGACCATCAACAACAAATCGTCGCCAAAGCCGAAGAGAATTTAAATCTTTAAATTTTTACATAAAGATCATTGAGCATTGTATTATTCTAGATATATTCTTAAAGATTTCACAGCAAACATTTCACAGCAACACAAAAGCGACCAGCAAGCGAACTGAAAGAAAATGACTTGAGAAAGTTGTCTCTCGATCTCAGGATTGGCTAGTCCAATCAGGCAATTTATGGTATCTTTCAAAAGCCTAAAATCTCCTCTATTCAACGAAGGCTAAGAATAATATAATGAACAGAGTTATGGCCTTTCAAAGCCGAAAGCTTCATGTTTCCCTGAACCCTCTCATTCTCCTCGATGTACAAAATCCTATATTTTTTTTTAAAAACAAAATAGTTGTTGTGGTTTGATGGAAATGATTTTGTGCATTCCAGGAAACACTTTTCAGCACTTTATTCGCAAGAAATATACAAGCACAGAGTTTAAACGGTGTCGAAGTCGAATCGGCGCGGAAGAAGAGTGAGCAAATTCGGGGATGTACATAAATATAAACACATAAATACAGATGACGGGCAGTTTTCATGTAGTCTAGATGGAGATTGAAAAGGAATAGAAACATAAGGACTTTTTTAAGAAAAGAAATAGACCCGTTGTGACAAAAAAATTGTGGAAAAAAATAAGCAAAGAAATTACAGAAAAAAAAAGCTAAACGAAGCTAAAAAATGAGCTAGCTTTTGATAGAATTTTATCTAAAAATTCTACAAATCTTTTATCCAATAGTTTTTTTAAAGTTCTTGCTGCTTTTAACTAGTCATTGCTCTCTTGGTACACGTAATTTCAAAGGAACATAGCAAAGGAATGGATTGTTTCAAGTTTTAGAGAAGATTTAGAGAAGATTTAGAGAAGATATCAAAAATATAAACTTATTTAGTCATCCTCTTCAATCTGTGGAACCATTGAAAGATTATCGATCGACGAGGCGATCATCAACTCGCCAGTGTCAATCATCCCAGAGGAGTGAGGGTGAAGCTGGAAATTTGATGTAGAGATTGAGAACAATGATCAATCCTCACTTGTTGTATTTCTTCGGGAATCGAGTAGAGCGTTGAAGAAATGTAAGAGCGAGAGATAGAGATCCGACGTTGCGCAATCTGGAAAGCAGCATTGTCTTTCATTTTGTCAGTTTTATCAAAAACTATTCTTTGAGCTAATCCATACGGGTTTTTCTAGATTCCCGGACCAGCTAGAGACCAGGCTAGCTAGAAGCCAGGCCAGCTAGAAGCCAGGCCAACTAGAAGCCAGGCCAGCTAGAAGCCAGGCCAGCTAGGACGTCCTGTTTGATGTTAATTCATGAAAACATGGGACTGCGTACTTTGTGCTTGAAAATCGTGTAAACACACGCTTTCTAGTGCACCGAATAGGGTGTGTTTGCCTAATCTGGATGTCACATAACACAATGGAAGCAAAACGTTACGGCTAGACTTAGATCTAGGCTGCATGTGTTGTGCTCGGGTAAACACAGGCTTTCTGGAGCACTGAACTGATTGAGTGTGTCAGAAAGTGTGTGTTTAGCTAATCTGGATGTCACATAGCACAATGGAGGCAAAAAGTCACGGCTAGACTTAGATCTAGGCTGCATATGTACTTTGTGCTCGGGTAAACGCAGGATAACCCTCCCTGACTAAATGTTGTACCAGCTATTCAGCTATGCAACTATTCTAAGCATTAAGATTTTGAACAAGTTCTATGTAGGTTTCCTATCTTAACAATCAGATATTTATCCTAGATCTTGAACCAACCTGCGGCGCCGAGGACACTCTCCTGACCACACCATTGTCTGCTCCTCTTGTGCCTTCTCTCCTCACTCTTTGTTGCACTGTTCTTCTCAATTCGGGTGCCGGTACATATTGCGAGTTATCTTGTACAAGTGGTCGATATCTTCGTCGCCAATTCCGGACCACAATCACATCGGCGATGCCGGAAATCGAGGGAAGGGAGGACTAGAATTATAGCTGTTTTGTGAGTTGCAGAAAGAAATTTTAACGAAACAATTTGATCTTTTAAATAGCTATTTCCAAGGAAGAGCTGCAGAAGCTGCAGAAGAGAATTTCTTCGAACCTCTTGACTGTCCTGTTGATCAAATCCATCTTTTCGTTGTGGTCGGAAGAAATAGAGAAGCGTCCAAGCGGGTAGAAGAAAAGAAACGATATCAT
The DNA here is from genome assembly GCA_958450365.1 of Mesorhabditis belari. NCBI lineage: Eukaryota > Metazoa > Nematoda > Chromadorea > Rhabditida > Rhabditidae > Mesorhabditis > Mesorhabditis belari. The sequence continues at coordinate 179,403 of CAUEEP010000307.1, read as the reverse complement.
ATGGGAATTTCAGCATCGAATACCGCAATTGTTGGTGTTCCTAGAAAGCTTTTCTTTAAAGAGAATCGAGATTCACTTTTTGTACTTACAAAAATCCCCCGAACATCCTTTTTCATCATCGGCTAATATATAGAGAGAAATATGATATCCAAGATCGGCAAGACAAGATGTCTCGAAGACCCAGAATAAGCTGTAAAAGGGAAATTGAAATGGATAGGGAATACTATTGTAATGAGCTCTGTTAGAGCTGGGCTAGAGCTGTGTTAGAGCTGTGTTAGAGCTGTGTTAGAGTACGGCTTAAGCCAGGATTACCCTACTGACTTATGGCACTAGTATTCGATTATCCTTACGTGAATAGTTGTCTCCTTTGTCGTTGATGAATATTTGGTGAGGCGGAGATGCGATTCATTCGATTTACAATCAACAAAAATGAGAAAACCATTAATTGAACTGTCAGAAATTCTCCACAAGAAAACCAAATCCAATAAGGAGCTGAAAATTTCGATAATTTTAATGTGATAACAAATAATATTAAAGCGAATCAGCTATTAAAGCTTTACCATGACAATCAGTCCATGGCTCGATTGAAAGAAGAAAGCCCATCACTAGGAAAAGAGTGAAATAAGTGAAGAGAAGGATGAGTGAAGAGAAGCACAGTCTGCAAGAGTACTGTAAGATTTGTTAATCTAGATAGAGAATGCTTTGAGAATGCTAAATCTAAATCTGAATCTAAATCTGAATCTAAATCTGAATCTAAATCTGAATCTAAATCTGAATCTAAATCTGAATCTAAATCTGAATCTAAATCTGAATCTAAATCTGAATCTAAATCTGAATCTAAATCTGAATCTAAATCTGAATCTAAATCTGAATCTAAATCTGAATCTAAATCTAAATCTAAATCTAAATCTAAATCTAAATCTAGAAAACTTGTGCTACCTCTTCCCAGCCAATGAACTCCAATGCATAATTTTCGAAGCTAAATCCAAATAGAAATAGCAGATAATGAGGAGTTCGATTGCCTGAAAATTATTAGAAATTTATATAGTCTAATTCTAAACATGAAAACCTTTGCATAGGTAATGAAAAGTGCCAATTGTGTCGTCCATCCAACCAACCATTCAAAGGAGCTGAAAGTTTTGAGATTGTTTTGAGAATGCTTTGAGAATGTTTTGATGAAAAATTGACAATCTTTTGACTAATAAAAGTGAATTTTTCGATCACTCAACATTTGATAAACTTTTCCTTGTAAACGTGACCTTTCTGGTGCACTGACTAAGTTAAAATCTAGTATCAATCCAATGTAGAGTTCAGAGAACAAGCCACTTTTTCCAAGATCTTGTTCGTGCAAGATTTGATTGCTTTTTTTCTATTAGGTCAATCAAAGCACATGACCCATTCAAAACAACTGTTCTTTCTCTATTGCAACAAGTTTTTTTTCAGAAAACCGGAAATCCATTAATTCTGGGCTGGGCTCATTTGCTAGGTTTTCAATTCTGATCATCAAAGATTGAAGTGATCTGGAGAACAAGGTAAACAGGAAACGTTTGACGTTAAATTTTGAAAACATGTGACTTTGTACTCGAGAATCGTGTAAACAGACGCTTTCTAGTGCACCAGATAGGGTGTATTTGCCTAATCTGGATGTCACATAGCACAATGAAAGTAAAAAGCTAAGGCTAGACTCAGATTGTGGTGATTTTTGGTGCTCTGGTAAACACGGGCTTTCTAGAGCACTGAACTGAGTGAGTGTGTCAGAAAGTGTGTTTTTAGGCTAAACTGGATGTCACATAGTACAATGGAGGCAAAAAGTTACGGCTAGACTTAGATCTAGACTTGCGTACTTTGTGCTCGGATGAACACAGGCTTTCTGGAGCATCGAACTGGGTGAGTGGGTCAGAAAATGTTTGTTTAGCTAAACTGGATGTCACATAGTGCATTAGACTCAAAAGTGATGTGACAAAACTGACACAGAAGGGGTCCTGCTTCTGACACAAAAACTCACGCCAACAATGGAATCCCGCGAAGTGCAAGGAGAATCCCTCCAAAATCTCTCTCAACTCGATTGATTGGGATGAGGACACACCGACCACAGAAATGACAAGTGATTACATCTCGAGAGAGATCTTCTAACAGAATATCAACAATCGTTGCCGGGGATTTCGATTTTGAATGGGCTTTTCGGTGTTTCGTTTTTCGTATTGGTGACTCGTTTTGTTGTGTTTCGTGTAGAGAATGTTTGTGTTTCGTTTGGAATTCACAGTGAATCGGTCGTGGAGAGGTGGATCGAGTGAGGAGACGCTTCTTCCAAAGCATCTCTTTTTCTAGAAAAACATGGAGAATCGGAATGGTAGTGAAAGAAGAAGGAGAAAAAAAGTAATGAAATCTGAATTGAAAAAAATCTGGTATAAGCCAGCTCTACGAACTTTTTAGGAGAAACCCTTCTGCTATGTTGTTGGACAGAGAAATTGAGTGAAAAGATTATTCTAAACGGACTTCATCAAGCGGAAAGAATGCTAAAAGTGACAAGAGATGGATATTTAGGGGAAGTTGGATGGCAATGGATAATAAAACTAATAGGAATCAGAGACGGTAAAGAAAAGAAAGGCTTAGCAGGCAAAAGAAAGGAATGAACATTGTGAATTGCTTCATCAGAGCTGGAGAGCTCTGATGAAGCTGGGGAGCTCTGATGAAGCTGGGGAGCTCTGATGAAGCTGGGGAGCTCTGATGAAGCTGGGGAGCTCTGATGAAGCTGGGGAGCTCTGATGAAGCTGGGGAGCTCTGATGAAGCTGGGGAGCTCTGATGAAGCAATCCTGGCTAAGTGGCTAAGCAATGCTATCCAAGATGGAAAGAAATGAAAAGTTTGGGAAACTATTAATTGTTGTTTCTAGAAGAAATGAATTCATTTATCTTTTCCAATTGAGTTTATGAAATAATTAATGATGAAAGGTGTTCGTTTTCGAGTTTTCAGAGAGAAATGAGATTGGGATGTGGTTTAAAAATCGTTTTTCTTACCCTTTAGCTACAGCTGGTGATGGGTGAAAATGGAAAAATAACAGCCGTTTCCACATTTCTTTCCCATTTTCCTCGTGGCCTTTCATCCAAACATTGGAAAAAAAGTGAAACTGAAGAAAAAGAGTTCAGGAAAACAGCTGAAATTCGAAGCTTTTCACTGCTTTGAAGCTTGTTGTAGTACTGAAGTGATTACTGTAGCCAAGGATGAGTCAAGGGATACTGTAGAAGTCAAGGGATACTGTAGAAGTCAAGGGATCCTGTAGAAGTCAAGGGATACCGTAGCTTGATTTAAAACTAAATACTGTAAAGTATAGAAAAGTAAAATGATTTAAACAAAGAAAACTTTTACTTTTCTGTTTTTTTTCTTAATTCCTTTTAAGACTTGAGGGTGGAGGGCTGAATTTTAAAGATTTTTGCTCTTTTTCCGATCATCCTAGCATTACAGAGAATAGAGATAAGATGGAAACGATTTTTTCGACTTTTACTGGAAACTTTTAAAAGAAAAAACAAATTTTAAAATTTTATACGAAATTCTGGATATCACATTGTGAAATGAGTGAAAAATATCGGAGAAAAAAATTTAAATAAAAAATTTTTTTTTTGTTAACGGTGAATTGAAAATCTTTAACGCTGAAATTCGATCTTTTGAACTAAAGTAGTCAAGTGATGAGGTTTAGAAAACAGGGGAACAGGGTAGAAGAGAAACTTGAGCCAAAAATTCTGTAATAAGAGCCTATCCACCCTCATCAGCCCTCATAGTCAGCTCGAACTCATGAACGCCCTTGAAAAAACACCCGAGAACAGATTCAAAATTTGTTTTTTTCGGCAAAAATCCCAATCCTGGAGGTCAGTAGGTAGAATGGAAAAGTTATAAAGTGGAGAAACAAACTTTGAAAATTAGCTCAATTGTAGAAAGCTTATGCCACCAAAAGCTTAGGCTCTAGACGCGGAAATGAGCTTGAAAATGTTGTTGGGCTAAAAATATGGATGTCATGTCAAAAGGGATCACCGTTTCTTCGAGATCTTTGACGAGTTTTTCCTTGGCGAGAAGTCTGGTTGAGTCTCGTTGATTGAGATATTGACATTTTGTGGTTTGGAATGAAAATTTCAAAAAAAGAAAACAAAAACGTTTCGGTAACAGATGGAGATTTGTGCGAGCTGGATGTCACACGAGATAATCGACAATAATAAAAATAAAAACAATGAAATTCTCCAGTTCACGTAGTTTGTTCTCTCAACCGCAAAATGCTCAAAAATTGCTCAGATTTCTTAATTTTCAAATTTTTTCACCAATCTGGCACGCATTCAATAAATATAGCTAGAAAAATTGTAGATATTTTGAGAATTTGATTGAGTTGAAAATAAGTTGAGTGAAGTTTAAAAAATTAAAAAACAAACCTTTTGATTGAAAGGTTTACTTTTAAATTCTGGAATGCACAGAACTTACCCAGCTAAGCATTGCAGGAGAATCAGTAGAAATATTAGGAGTCGGATTGGGGACGGGTTGGTTCGGTGCAAGTCGATGATCCGTTTGATAGCGACAAGAGCCGAGAGAAGGGCTAGGGTCGAGACGAGGATCGATCTCAAAAGGGCATTTGTTAGCCAGACCTATCAGCCAGACCTATCAGCCAGACCTATCAGCCAGACCTATCAGCCAGACCTATCAGCCAGACCTATCAGCCAGACCTATCAGCCAGACCTATCAGCCAGACTCTATTTCCTTACCTAGTGCACGCCAAAGCATCCGGTTGATCACTGAAACAGCTGGCACACATCACATCGATACTTCTAAAATTGATGAACTTTTGATACGACAAACCTTTTGGACTGACTTGTTATGACTTGTGCTCTTGTTTCCTTCCGGCTCTAGCCATCCCCTCCACCAATCGAGAGAATCGAGTGGCGGGAAAGCGAATTGATGTGATGGAATGATGTCACCATGATGCGGTGTGGGGAGAACCCATTGAAGAGATGGAGAACGGGTCGGGGAATCCGTTTTGAAGGAGATTCGGAGTAGATTCGTCACTGGAAATGAAAACAATTGAAGAAAAAGGAAAAAGAAAGACAAAACCCAATAAAAAGATAAAGTTTACCACAGAAAACCTTTGAAATGATTTCCAAAAGATTTCCAGAGCTCAACTCTGAAATCTTTGATGACTAAACTTTCGTGGAAACTCGATTTCGTTGAAAACAAACACTTTTAGTTCCTTTTTTTTTAAACAATCAATTCTCGTTAAAAGTTTTGACTGATTGACGGATCAGAGTTTATCAGTGAGCCATTTTTTTCGAATTTTTTCGGCTTCCAATTCAAAAGTGACGTCAGAACAAGATTTCAGAGAAATTTCGCGATGAGTTGAAGATAAAATTCGAAAATTTTAGCATTTCTGTGATTTCTGGCAGTCACAGTAGCGATTTTGAGCAGAAACTTTTTGAGCAGAAAGCGGAAAGCATATTGGATCGGTAAGAATTGGATGGGGCTTTAAATTCAATGAAAAATTGCTTAGATTTCAAACTTCTCGAATTAATATTTTATGCTGGAATGCACAAAAAAAGAATTTTTCGTTATTGTCGTGAAATTCGAGCTTTTTTTTGAGCGTTCCAATTTCATTGATAAAGCGGTTTACTTTTTCAAAATCGTTTTTAAGGAGAAAAGCCGCTTTTTACAAAAAAAAAAGGGAAAAACTGAATTTTTATGAAAAAAAGAAACCATTTAAGAGGATTTTATCGCTAAAATTTTGCAGAATTTGCAGAATCTGAGTCAGAAAAGTCCGAAAATTGTTTCACACAAGAAAATCGGTTTGTTATTGAGAAAAGGAAAAGTTGAGCAAGAAAATCTTTAATGCTGGAGCGCACGAGGGAATTTGGAATCATCAATAAAATGAAATTTCATGAAGAAATTTTAATCGCGGTTCTCGATTTCCCCTTCCCGGATCGTTTACACGATTGCCACTGGTTTAAAAAAGAAATTGAAAAGCGAAAAGACCAAACTGGAAGGCACAGTGCGGGAAATGAAAAGTAGAAAGGGTGAAAACGAAAAAACGAAAAAATGGCTGACACGTGATAAAGACAGGCAAGAAACAGGCAAAAATTGGCTCCGATTTTGCTTTTTTACTAAGCAGAACCATTCACAAGACCCCACAAAAATGTCTTGAACCACTCCAAAGCAAAAAAAAACGAAAAAAAATCACCCGGGAATCCCAATAAAATCAAGCTTTTTGTCTTTTTGAGATAAGAGGGGGAAAAATTGGCGAAATTGCGTGATTTCTTAAAATCGATTTTAGATTCGAATAAGCTGGGATGCACAGAAGATTGTCAAAAATAATTCGAACCGAAAAAATTCGAATTCGAATTCAAACCAACCCTGGTCATACAGTGCATCAGTTTCTGTGTTTTGTTTGGATTAGTGATAAATTTGGAAACTAAACCGCCTCTTTGGGTCTATTTTTGTGATTTTTAAGAGGGTTGTTGTCTGTTTTGAGATCGCGGTGCGGGCGGAGGCAAAAGGAAACGCTGAGAAGGGCACGAGACTGAATGAACCAAAAAAAATTGAGAAATCGAGGCGATAGACAAAAAATGCAATGTTTAGAATGAATTCTGGATGTCATGTGGGCATTTGGTTAGAGAAAGAAAATATGAATGTAAATTTTGATTTTCAGCTGGCCTGAATGGCGAATGGCATTGGAATTCGTGCTTTAAAAACAAATGCATTTGATATTGAGTCGGCGTTTGTAAACAAAAAGGACAGTGGCACTAATAGGGCGAATGGGAGAGGAGAAAAATGATTCCCAGCAATAGCAATTGGCTGAAAGGCAGCTGAAAGAAAAAATTTGCAAATTATCGGTTTTTGTTGGAATCGACTTGCCATTTGTAAATGTCAAAAGATCAGAATATTTAAAAAATCAGTTAAAAACATCAAATTGGAAGTCACAGGCAATTGCTGACAAATGAATGCAAAAAAAGGTGGAAAGGAAATAAAAGATTTTAGCATTTTGGATGACACATAAAGTGATTGAGGAAAAGAAATAAAAAGACGTGACTACTCGAGAGAGAGACTGGCGGGGAACGAGAGAATGGAATAGACAAGGAGAGGGGAAGCTGAAAAGATGGGAAGAGTGCCAGGGCTACGGTAGATCGAGCAGGGAATAGTGGGGAGGCATGGGTGCATTTGGTAAGAGCTTCAGTGGGCTTTGGGGCTTTAAAATATTATCTTAATCTGTTGATGGGATGGTAATCAATATCATAACTTTAAAGAGTACCGGAAAGGTGACTGATCAGTGATGTGTCAATTGGCTCCTTGGGCCCGGGCCATGATCGGATGCAGAACGATAAGGATACACTCTCCGATATGGCTGCGCGTTTCAAAGCGCTAGTTTGAAAGATTTAGTGACATTTTAGGCTCTAAACATCCAACTGGATACCAAAAGGAACTTTTTAGGCCGACTTTCAATTACAATAGATCCTTTATAACAGCACTAAAGTCATCTAGGTAAACATAGCTGCGCGTTTTTTGACTCTAGCTTGCAAGATGTAACTTCAAATTGAAAACTAAACATTCAACTGGATATCAGAAGGAACTTTCCGGATTGACTTACAATTAAAATGAAGCGCTGGCCTTTATAACAGCTTCAAAGTCATCTAGATAAACATAGCTGCACGTTTTTTAACTCTAGCTTGCAAGATTTAGCTTTAAATTGTGGGTTAAATATCTAACTGGATGTCAGATTATGCTTTCCAAATTGAGTTTCATTAAATAGTTGACTTTTGCAACAGTTCATAATTCACTGAAATATGGCTGCGCGTTTCAAGGCTCTAGCTTGCAAGCTGTAGCTAGAAATTGAGAACTAAACATCTAACTGGATATCAGAAGGAACTTTCCAGATTGAGTTTCACTGAATAGCTGAACAATAAAACAGCTCCAAATTCACTGAAATATGGCTGCGCGTTTTAAAGCTCTAGGTCAAAAGATTTGGTGGCATTTTTGACGTTAAACTTCTGATTGGATATCAGAAAAAGCTTTTCAATTGAGTTACAATGAATTGCTGACTTTTTTGACACCTTCGAAATCATCGAAACATGGCTCCGCGTTTTAAGGCTCTAACTTGGGTGATATAATTTCGAATTGAGTGTTAAACATCAAATTGTATAGCAGAAAACGTTTTTTAGATTGAGTTTCATTGAATGGTTGACTTTTACAAGAGCTCCAAATCTACTGAAATATGACTACACGTTTTAAGGCTCGTACTTGCAATAATTTCTATCATCATGGACACTTAACAGCTAATTGGATATCACAAGGAACTTTCCAGCTTGAGTTTCATGAAATAGTTGACCTTATAACAGCTGCAAATTCTTCGAAATATGACTGCGCGTCTTTGGACAATAGCTTGAAATTTATACTTCTGATTTTGATACAAAAAATCTTTTTGGATATCAGAAGGAACTCTTCAGCTTGAGTTTCATTGAATCTCTGTGCCTTTTAAAATTAGATTGAGATACTCCTCTCCAAAATGGATACTAACTGAATATCAGAGAAAGTTTTCCAGAATAAATTCATTCAATCTCTGACTTTTATAAGAGCTACAAACGGAAATCAACTAACTGGATAGACTAGAGATCAAAAATTAACTCCACCGCATAAATCGTCACTTTCTGTCTAGCTCAAAATACACTGACCATGGCTGCGCGTTTTTAGAAAGTAACTTGAAAAATACACTCCTGAATTTTATGCCAATTATCTAACTGGAAATCAGAAAGAGCCTTCCATATTGAGTTTCAGTGAATGGTTGACTTTTACAACAGCTCAAAATTCACTGAAATATGGCTATGCGTTTCAAGGCTTTAGATTGAAAGATTCAACTTCGAATTGAGTGTCAAACATCTAACTGGATGTCAGATTGAGCTTTCCGGATTGTGTTTCATTAAATAGTTGGCTTTTTACAACAGCTCACTGAGATATGACTGCGCGTTTCAAGGCTCTAGCTTGCAAGATGTAGCTTCAAATTGAGAACTAAACATCTAACTGGATATCAGAAGGAACTTTCCAGATTGAGTTTCACTGAATAGCTGAACAATAAAACAGCTCCAAATTCACTGAAATATGGCTGCGCGTTTTAAAGCCCTAGGTCAAAAGATTTGGTGGCATTTTTGACGTTAAACTTCTGATTGGATATCAGAAAAAGCTTTTCAATTGAGTTACAATGAATTGCTGACTTTTTCGACAGCTTCAAAATTATCGAGACATGGCTGTGCGTTTCAAGGCTCTAGATTGAAAGATTCGGTAAGATTTTGAATACCAAACACCTAACTGGGTATCACAAAAGTTTTCCAAATTGAGTCTTTTTAGATAGTTGGCCCTTATAACAACTTCAAATTTACTGGAATATGGCTGCACGTTTTAAGACTCTAGATTGAAAGATTCAACTTCGAACTGAGTGTCAAACATCTAACTGGATGTCAGATTGAGCTTTCCAGATTGTGTTTCATTAAATAGTTGACTTTTTACAACAGCTCAAAATTCACTGAAATATGGCTGCGCGTTTCAAGACTCTAGCTTGCAAGACTTAGTTTCAAATTGAGAACTAAACATCTAACTGGACATCAGAAGAAACTTTTCAAATTAAAGTTCACAGAAATATTGAACATCTCAACCTCTGCAAATGCACTTAAATATGGCTGCGCGTTTTTAGACAGCAGCTTGACTGATTCATTGTAGATTATGATATTAATCATCTATCTGGATATCAAAGAGATCATCCCAAATTGATTTTCTATAATTTTCCTTGCTTTTGCCCTTCCTTGCATTTGATAACAATCCAAATTCACCAGCTGCTTGTTTCTGAGAGCAGTTAGGCAGACTCACTTTCAAATTGAGTACTAAACATCTAATTGGATATCTTAAAAGAAGGAACTTTCCAGATTGAGTTTCACTCAATAACGGAACAATAAAACGACTTCAAATGCCCTGAAATATGGCTGCGGGTCTTAAAGCCCTAGATTTAAAGATTTGATGGCAGTTAATCCCCTAAACTTCTAATTGTATATCAGAATAGCTTTTCAGATTGATTTCTAATGAATTGCTGGCAAGAGCCTCAAATTTACCAAAATATGACTTCACGTTTTAAGACTCTACCTTGGAAGGTTCAGCAACATTTAAACATCTACCTGGTAACTGTTTATCAGAATGAGTCTGTCTGTTTTTGTAGTGCAGCGAGATAGCGAGACATATCTGCCTAATTCAGCAAAATAGAATCTGTCTAACGAGAAAAGTTTTATTTTTGTTTGAGATCAGCAAGAAAAGGATGAAGAGTTAAAAATGGATAGCTAGGTTGTTTAAAAAGAGTGGAATTCTCGAGATTGCACTTTGGTAGTTAGGTGGATAAAATGGAGGAAATCAAATAAATAAAACAAATAACACTTATCAAATTCAAATGTAAACAAGCAGCTTTTCAATAGCTTCAATAGCTTTAATAAATTTCAATTCAGTTCAAAAACCTATGCAAATTTCCGTGAAAACTGCGGATAGGCCATGATTTGTAGTTGGGGATTTTGAGTGACACCGATTGGAAGTGATGAATGAATGGGAATAGCGAAAAGGGTTCCCGATTGACCGGGTCGTTTGATGATTACAGGTTGTGAGAAAAGGGGATGTTGATAGAAATTGGATGAATGAGAAGTGGTAGACCATGGATTCGTCGGGTTGAGGAAGCTGCCCGAAGTTCTGAAAGAGAAAAGTTTGATGTTATAATCAAAAGATGAATGATCAAGCAAGTCTTTACCACCTGAGCCTCTGCAAAATGGCCATCGTCGATGGGGAGAGGTGTTTATTGTGTGAGATTCTCGTCTCTTGCGTGTAGTCGGGCAAGTTGATGCGTTCAGTTCGCTCAACCTGTAAAAAAAATATACTTTTCCATAACTTACAGTAGTATGCAATTAATCAGAAAATACTTATAAAGTTTGATTATATTTTTTACCCTCATATTGTCAATGTCTGGGTCGCTCTTGCGCGCCAGCTTCTCGTCGAATTTGTGCGTGAGGCTGGTGATTCCGTTTTTCTAAAAACGTACATACTAAGACTTTCCGGTATGCCCACCTCTTCCAATATCTGCGTCAGTGGGCCGTTCTCAACCACGTGCTCATCGCCATTTTCCTTCTTTTTCCCGTGTCTTCTCTTCTTTTTGTGATGTCTCCTTCTAAAAATTATAGATTATTACATTATTTTGTATAAAAAAATATAAATTTTTATCCCAATCAAGTTCAATTCCGTTCTGGAAAGTACAAGCTGACATCCAGTTAGATATTTGACACTCAATTCGAAGTTGAATCGTTTAATCTAGAGCCTTGAAGCGCGCAGCCATATTTCATTGAATTTTGAACTGTTGCAAAAGTCAACTATTTAATGAAACTCAATTTGGAAAGCATAAGCTGACGTCCAGTTAGATGTTTGACACTTAATTCAAAGTTGAATCTTCCAATCTAGAGCCTTGAAACGCGCAGCCATATATCAGTGAATTTTGAACTGTTGCAAAAGTCAACTATTTAATAAAACTCAATCTGGAAAGCTTCTTTTGACATCCAGTTAGATATTTGACACTCAATTCGAAGTTGAATCTTTTAATCTAGAGCCTTGAAGCGCGCAGCCATATTTCAGTGAATTTTGAACTGTTGCAAAAGTCAACGATTTAATGAAACGCAATCTGGAAAGCATAAGCTGACATCCAGTTAGATGTTTGACACTTAATTCTAAGTTGAATCTTTCAATCTAGAGTTAAAAAACGTGCAGCCATATTTTAGTGAATTTTCCAATTTCACCTTCTCTTTTTCCCGTGCTTTCGGTGTTTTCGGTGGCGTCGATGTCGGCGATGTCGATGCTTCTTTTGGAGGCCAAGTTTTCGATAAAGAAGCTGGAAATTATGAATACATATCTTCATATCCAGTTTCATTTTATTACCTGCTCTTGTGCCGGGATCAGAGTCGGAAACCTCGACACTAGTCCTTGTTCTCGTCCGAAGAGCTGAGCTAAAACGAGGGAATACATTCTGGGGAAATCTAGGGGAAAAAATTTAAATGTATTTAAATCCAAACATAGATTTGCACTCAAATCCGGTGAATTTGTTCCCATCTTTGCTTCTTCCAAACTTTTCTCTCCGGAGAATTTTTGGAGTTTTGAGGCGAGGGCTTTTCGCTCAGGTTGGGTTTTGTGGAGTTGCGAGATGTGAACCTAAAAGAAAATTTTATAGGCTTCAGAATTCAAATGCTTAGCCTGAACAATATTATTTTCATGTCATATTTGTTCCTAAGGAAAATCAATATCTGTGGAGTTGCAAGACGAACAGATTTCAAGTTTTCGGAGCAGCAGAAAAAGGGGGGCTGGCTTGAAGTGGTTTTTGAGCTCAAAGCTTCAGCGAAACAAATTTTAGCATGAAAATTCGGTTATAACTACTATTAGGTTGACCGATAAGTCTTTGGACTCTACATATAAAAGGCTATTTAGATATAACGAATTCACCGATTGACCTACGAGTTTGCTTCATTAGAAAGGCCTACCTGAGGTTACTTTTTAACACCTAAGTCCCCAATAATCATTCCAATTCAAAATCTTTTTGCACTATTTTTAGAGGAGATTCAGGGCTTACAAACAGTATTTCGAACACCTACTGGTTGAGACTTGCAATCTTTTTATTTTTGGAAAGATATGTGAGCGCTGGTTTCATTCCCATCACCCTAATAGAGCCTTGAAACGCGCAGTGAATTTTGAGCTTTTGTAAACATCAACTATTTAATAAAACTCAATCTGGAAAGCTTCTTTTGTTATCCAGTTAGATGCTTAGTTCTCAATTTAAAGCTAAATCTTGCAAGATAGAGTCAAAAAACGCGCAGCCATATTTCAGTGAATTTTGAACTGTTGTGAAAGTCAACTATTTAATGAAACACAATCTGGAAAGCTCAATCTGACCTCCAGCTAGATGTTTGACACTTAATTCGAAGTTGAATCTTTCAATCTAGAGTCTTAAAACGTGCAGCCATATTCCAGTAAATTTGAAGTTGTTATAAAGGCCAACTATTTAATAAAACTCAATCTGGAAAGCTTTTGTGATACCCAGTTAGGTGTTTGGTATCCAAAAATTTACCGAATCTTTCAATCTAGAGCCTTGAAACGCGCAGCCATGTCTCGATAATTTTGAAGCTGTCGAAAAAGTCAGCAATTCATTGTAACTCAATTGAAAAGCTTTTTCTGATATCCAATCAGAAGTTTAGCGTCAAAAATGCTACCAGATTTTTTGACCTAGCGCTTTAAAACGCTCAGCCATATTTCAGTGAATTTGGAGCTGTTTTATTGCTCAGTTATTCAGTGAAACTCAATCTGGAAAGTTTCTTCTGATATCCAGTTAGAAGTTTAGTTTTCAAATTGAAGCTAAGTCTTGCAGGCTAGAGTCAAAAAACGCGCAGCTATGTTTACCTAGATAACTCTAATTCATTGTAATTGTAAGTCAACCTGAGAAGTTCCTTCTGATATCCAGTTAGATGTTTAGAGCCCAAAATGTCACTATAGCTTTCAAATTCGTCCCTTAGAACTCGCAGTCGTATTTGGTGCATTTGAAGCTGTTGTAAATGAGATTCATTGAAGCTTATAGTCAGCTCGGAAAGTACCCTATGATATCCAACTAGACGGGCAGTACTCAATTTGAAACTACGTCTTGCAAGCTAGAGTCTTAAAACGCGTAGCCATATTAAATTTGGAGCTGTAAAAAGGCAGCTATTTAATGAAAATCAATTTGTAAAAGCACAATCTGACATCCAGTTAGATGTTTGACACTAAAAACGAAGTTTAATCTTTCAATCTAGAGCCTTGAAATGCGGAGCCATATTTCAGTGAATTTGGAGCTGTTTTATTGCTCAGTTATTCAGTGAAACTCAATCTGGAAAGTTCCTTCTGATATCCAGTTAGATGTTTAGAGCAAAGTTAGGCAAAGCGAAAAATTTTCAGAACAATCTGTTCAGCCAATTTCTTTGTAGATCTATTTATGAAATTATACGATAAATGAGTTTTTGCACTCAATTTTGCTTAAAAACGGGCTCAGATTGATTTAAAGAGATAGAAAAATGAATAATAAACCTTTTCTATTTAGAGCAAACGGTAGATCAATTGATGAACTTTTCAATTTTAAGCAGATTTATAATCAAGTAATAAAGTGTCCAAAGACTCATCAGTCAACCAAAGATTAGGCTATTTCAGAGCCAGTTAGTAAGATAGTTACAGTAATCCAGCACTTACATATTGGACGGGCAGTGGCGGGCCGCCATTTATCGACACATAGCGCTGCCTGGAATTTGTTTTTACAAAAATATCATCAATTGGATGTCACGAGGATTTATTATATGGCTATTATATGGCTATTATATGGCTATTATATAGCTATTTTAAACTCACTCAAATGGAAGGTAGACCCCGAAAATGGGAGTGATGAATAGGAAGAGTAACCACATGGGTTCTGGAAATGGTTCTGGAAAAAAAAGCGGTAAAGTTACAGTACTCTGTAGTCCAGTTCAATACTAAGAACAATCACTGTAGCTTTAATGTAAACATTTTAGAAATCAATGAAAACAAACGATTTAAAAGATTTGGATGGCTGGTAGGAAAGAAATGAATGGATTGGATATTGAACTGCCATTGAGATTTGGAGGAGGGATACTTTTCCTTTAGCCTTCACACTGTATGGATCGAAATCCCCTTTCAATTCTTTCAATTTCTTCTCAAATCTCAAATCTGCTCTTTTCCCCATTCATCCCCAAATAAATGCCAGAAAAGGATGGCTTTTTTGAATGAAAGAATTGCTGAAAGCTTGAAAAGCTTGAAAATTTTCCCATTTCTGACCCCGATTTGTTTTTGAGATAAAAGTCGAATCGAAAAGAGTTAGTATTGCTGTTTTTGTTGAGATTTCAGAAAAAGATTGGAAAGGTTTCGAGAAAAGGAAAAAAAAATTGAACTTCTATATCTTGATGTTGATTTGAAAGCTGTCAAAACTCGCCAAAGTTCTTCATCTCCTTTTTCATCGATCTTAAATTAACGTCTCTCTTTTCTGTGCCAGCTAGAATCTAGATAGGGAAAATGAGAATGATGGGAAGAAAAAAAAACTGATTGAATCACTGACAAGTGGGAAATGATTGAGAAAACGCTAAACAAATGCTTTTTGATATGATAAAAGTTCTGAAAAGCTAGATTTCGAAGAAAATTGATCTTTCTGGATGTCACTAAGACTTTTGAAAACATTGGCGATGCCATCAAACATTGGTGTGCCATCAGTGCCATCGGTGTGTGCCAGATAGCAATAGCGACAAACCAAAGTTCAAAGCCAAGTTCAAAAAAAGCAATCCCTGTGCACTCTGTGCGTTCCAAAACATGCAAACGAACTGTTTCTGGAGCACGAAGACACAAAAAGACTAAAGATATTCAACTAAAAAGTAAAAATGACAATTTCACAGTAAAAATTGGGTGAATCTGCCTCGTGACATCCAGGATTTGGAAAAATAAGAAAAAAAAAAAGCTTGAGAGTGAGCAAGCATGATAGAAAAGGATTTGCGGCGGGAAAAACTGCTTATTGTTGCCATTTTCAGTTTATTTCCCCATATAGCTAATCGGAAAAAACCTGGATTTGAAAAAAGGGAGTTCGCAGAAGAATTTTCCTCAAGTTTTCGCCATCAAAATAATCACGGCGCAGGAAAAAAAACTTGTTTGACCCTGGAAATCCCGTTTTTTTTTGCTAAATGACTTTTTGAGAGAATTTCCGCGAGAATTTATTCAGTACGATTTTTAGCTTCCATCTTTAGCTTCGATTTTTGACGTACTTTTTGCTTTTGCCGTTTAGTCGTGCCTTTGAAGTAGCTCTGGACTCGTTTGCATTTGCGATTGTATTCGATTAAGAAATGAAAACGAAACGATAACTCGACTTTATCACGGAGAATCGCAAGAGAATTCAGTTGAAAAGCTTTCGCGAGGGACTATTTCAAATTTCTTCAATCGTCACATACAACTCTGCGGCATCCTGGCATTGGATTCATGTGAAAATCGTTACTGACAAACGAGAACGAGAACGAGAACGAGAACGAGAACGAGAACGAGAACGAGAACGAGAACGAGAACGAGAACGAGAACGAGAACGAGAACGAGAACGAGAACGAGAACGAGAACGAGAACGAGAACGAGAACGAGAACGAGAACGAGAACGAGAACGAGAACGAGAAAAGACGCGAATGTCTTTGGTTACAATTTTGCTTGTGGTTTTTGGGATTTAACGAAAATCGTAGAGATTTGGGTTACTTAGAATTTCGTTTAAAGATGAAAATCATGATTTTCGTTTAAGGAAAATCGACGGTAAGGAAAATCGACGACAAGCAGAATCGCTTTCAATGTTGATCGTCGTTGTTAATGGCCGAAAAATTGAATCAAAAAATTGAATCAAAAAATTGAATCAAAAAATTGGGTCAAAAAATTGGATCAAAAAATTTGCTAGAAATTGTTGCTCAGATTTGTTTTTCCATTCCTCAGCTTCATCAGCTTTATCAGCTTTTGCTCGTTTGGTAAACGGGTGTTTCAGCTTTATGTTTTTTTTTTTGCAAATCTTTGCGAAGGGAAAAGGGAAATCTTTTATTGAGTTTTTGGTAAAAAAAAAAAGAGATTCTCTAGAGAATCGATTTTTTTGCGCTCTTTTCTAGCATCTAGCTTAATTTAAAATTTATTAAAATGATTTAAAAAATTAGCTGCTTAATCAAAAGAAAATCTAAAAGCTAAGAAAAATAAATAAGAAAAAAATTCGCTTAAAAATTTTCGTTTATTTTTAAGGGAATTTTTTTTCAAAAATTTTCGATAACTTAAAGAAATCATTTTTTTTTTTTTTTTTCTTTTGAATCTAGTTTTATTGAGTCAACAAATTTCGACAAATAAAGGGAAAACGGTTTTCTTTTTTGCTTCTAGATCAACAAATCAAATGTTTGAATGAAAAAAAAAAGTGATAAGACAAGCTGCTGATAAAAATGCTGAAAAAAAAAAAAATCAAAGGAAAGTATTGGATTGGCGAATTGAAAGCTGCAGGCTATTTCGTGGGACTCATAGCTAAATAAAACAACAGCATTTAAACCGGCTGAAAGGGAGTTTGTGCTTCCGCTTCCAAATTATGCTTCCAGTTTTAGCTGAAAGCATAATTTGCATATAATAATAGCATAATTCTTTTATTGCACAATCTGCCATCGGAATATATTCGTGATGTCATGCTTCCTACAAGAGCACAGTGCAAGCTTGGCACCTGCTAATATTAAAAAGATATATATGGAGAGGACTCACCTTCCGAAAGAACGTGTCGAGCATGGTTTGCCAAGTTTCGATCTGGGGACAAATCTTTGAAAGATGCAGAGAGCCGTGGAGCGGCACCACAACTGGATGATTCCAAATTACTTGAATTCATTCCCAACGACCATCGGGTATCATCGCGTGAATTGGGGAGAAGAGTTAGGGGTTGATCATTCTACAGTGTTAAGGCCCTTGGATTTAAATCGAAACTTGGGACTTGGGTGCCCTATGAGGCTTAGGTGCCCCCTCAATAACCCCCAGAAGTGGCAGCGCGCCTCGATCAGTGTTCGTTCAAAGATAAACTGCTTCACGTTCATTTCATTATTTAAATGCAAAAAAAAAAATTTTTAATTAAAAGTAAAGTGATTATTTTTGACGATTAGTATTTTAATTTTAATTTTAATTTTAATCTTTTACAATCTTTAATCACAATTACAATCCCTTGCTTGTCTTTTAAATAAAGAATAGAACCAAGTACAGACACACGTGCCTTCTTTTTTTCTATTTTTTTTCCTTCAACAGACCCTCCAGGCCTCTATTTGCGGAACAGTTTTCGAGAGAGAGAAAGATTTTCTTTTCTTCTTTCTCTTTCTCTTTTCTTCTTTCTCTTTTCTTCTTTCTCTTTTCTTCTTTTCCATTCCGTCAATCAACTCCATGATCATCGAAAGAGAAACAATGCGGAAACGGAAAACCCCCTAAAGATATGGTTGAGTGGAAAGGGAAAGGCTTCACTGAAGATGTTGAGGAGGAAACTCAAGCATCACGTTAAACTGAATGCCTTCAAGGATCATAAAGAAGATTGAAGTAAAAGCATTCTCGAAGACAAAGTGCTTCACGTACTTTTGAATTCCTGGGCTTTAGAAGAGGTTTAGAAGAGGTTTGGAAGAGGTTTGGAAGAGGTTTGGAAGAGGTTTAGAAGAGGTTTGGAAGAGGTTTAGAAGAGCTTTGGAAGAGCTTTAGATGAGCTTTAGAAGAGCTTTGGATGAGCTTTAGATGAGCTTTGGAAGAGCTTTGGAAGAGGTTTAGAAAAGCTTCAGAAAAGCTTTAGAGAGAAGAATTGATTAAAGATGATTAAAGACGCTCAATTCTTCTCAATTCTTCTCAAATTCTTCTCAAAAAGGCTCAAATTCCTCAATTTATGTTTGAATTTGTACTTTCTCTTGTTTTGAGTAAAGTATAATGAAAGACGTTGTTTTTAAACAACCAAAACAAAGAGCTTTGAATGAAGATCAAGTTTTAGGAATGAAATGTGGTGTTTCTTTGTCTAACCACTCGATTATCATCTAGCATTGAATTGATCAGTTGATCAAAAAGATCAATCCGATATTTCAACGAAGAAAATACCAAATATCAGCCTACTAGTTGCCTGTTGAATTTGAGCGCTTTTTTTAGAGCGATCTACTCTAAAATCTCTTAATAAAAGCTTTATTTCAGAAATTCTTATGCTCGCTACTTGTTGAACCACTCGAAAAACCCCAGAAACTAGTCTTGAATCATTTTCACTAATGCTTGATTCAAAAGATTTATTGAAAGAAGTAAAATTGAGCAATAAAGATCACTTCACTCATCAGAATCCCTTTTCCAGAAAATTTTCTTTAGCAAAGACAAGACTTTTTTGTTTGTGTGGTGAAGCAAAATGAATCGTCATCAAGGCGATTCTTTTCTTTTCCCTTTCTTTTCCAATCCTCTCAATCGGGTGCTGGCTAAGGCAGGGGAGGGGGAAATTGGGGAAAAAGATCGACAGACTTCGTAAAAGAGCGTCGAGCACTTGATCTTGCAATCATTTTCGAATGGCATTGATCGTGGCAGTGATTGGGATTGATTGGCATTGATGGCATTGATGGCATTGATTGGCATTGATAGCATTGATTAGCATTGATGGCATTGATGGCATTGATGGCATTGATTAGCATTGATGGCATTGATGGCATTGATGGTATTGATGGCATTGATTGGCATTAACTGGCATTGATTGGCATTGATTGGCATTGATAGCCTTGATGGCATTAATGTCATTGATTCTATCTTAACCTTTTCATAAAGCATGAAGGATGGTAAATCTCCGTTTACAAACAAAATTTCAAAAAGTATTGTTGAATCGTATTTGAAATAAGCTTTAAATTAGTTTAATTTTCCAATTCTTTACACTTAAAAAGGCTAATTATTACTTAAAAAATGTTTCTTTAATGAAGAAATCCCAAAAAAATGAGTCAGCTGAAGAAGAAACACTGTGGAATGTTGGCAAAAAAGAGAGGTAGCCGGTTAGTTTTCAATGAAAGAAATCATCTTTTGGACTCTCTAGAGCCTTTGACTCTATCTTCGACTCTTTTTTTAGAGACTTAGACCCAGACAAGGCTCCTTTTTATAGAACCGGTCACCTCTTTTTTTTTTCTTTCGATCTAACCCCGACAACAATGCAGAGGTTCAATGAAAAAAAGACAAGCGTTTTCTTGTAGAAATCTTGGAAATGATAGGTTGTGGAATGTGTAGTGTAGTGCAGTGTAGTGTAGAATTTAAGGATCTAGTCATTAAACCAATTTTTGGTTTAGTGCAAAACATTCTTGGAGGTATGGGGAATTGAACCCCAGACCTCTCGCATGCTAAGCGAGCGCTCTACCACTGAGCTATACCCCCATCTGGTTGGCGGTTGAGAAAATGGGTTTTTGAGCTAAAACTCGACTTAAGTAAGGATTTTGCAGGTTTTCTGGAAGCTAATGGATATTCAAATTTCGCTTAGAATATGTAAATTTCTTGTAGAATTTACTATTTACTGATTCCCCATCAATCCACCCCCATCAATCCATCAATTATCTCTCCTTGTTTACAAAAGTGTCTATGCGCAAATCAAACAGAAGAAACTGTGTACTTAGCGTTACTCTTGGATAATGTAAAATCCTTGATTGCAAAAAAACCTAGAGTTTACAAATATTTGGAAACTAATCAGCTGTAGTTGCCTAGTGATATCCAGATTGAAAACTGGTGTCATTTGTTAGGCTGTTGGTGATCTTTGTTGTGCATAAGATGCTAGGTGAAAAGAGGTGAAAGGTACACAAAAATTCTAGATTTGCAAATATTTGGGAAATGATAAGCTGCAGTTGTCTAGTGATATCCAGCTTGAAAACTGGTGCAATTGGTTGGGGTGTTGGTGATCTTTGTTGTGTGAAAAAGATCGTAGGAGAGAGAAGAAATGTACACAGAGCGAAGAAGGGTGAAAAATGATCAGAGTTCTACATAGTTTTTGGGTTTTTCTGCTAAATTTCAAGGCTGCTACTGGATTTTTTGAAATTTCTAGAATCTTGAGGAGATAAAGGGATTACAAGTCGAGTACTCCAGCTGCTGCATCCCAGCTACAGTACTCCAGCTTACTGTTGTCTTAAAACTACTGTACCCGAGCTCACACAGGTTCACAGACCGTACTAGATATGAAATTGATTCTATAGAAGAAAGGGGGAGCAGCTAAGCCACACGTGGGTGACGTCATCACCGAGAGAGACTCCATCGATCCCTGGGTACCCCCGGATCCCACCCTTTTCGTTTCAAAACTCGCAACCCTGACGTGAGTCTTGATTATCTCTTTGCATTTCTTTTCCCAGCCTGTCGCCGCATTGTGTGCGCTTCCGGATGAGTCAATGTTTGTGACTGCTGGGGACTGGGGTGGCCCGGGGTACCCTAGCCCAGCCCATCTTTTGGACAACCCCATCCCTCCCACCCCTGAAAATCTTGCTTTAAAAGCTCGATCAATCAGCCCAGCCGGCCACATCACATCCCATTCACATTGCACAAATGATCGTCAAGGGTCTTTTCCTTGCCACTCTTCTCCTCGTCTCCGTTTACGCTGAAGAGGCTGAGGTGAGTGGTTACTGTAACTATTTGATCATCTGCAGATCCTTCTGTAGTCTTTTGTAGGCTTCTATAGTCTTTTGTAGGCTTCTGTAGGCTTCTGTAGCCTTCTGTAGCCTTCTGTAGTCTTTTGTAGTCTTTTGTAGCCTTCTGTAGCCATCTGTAGTCTACTATAGCCTTCTGTAGCCTTCTGTAGCTTTCTGTAGCTTTTAAACTTTATCTTTTCCTTTATCAAATCTTCTCATTTTATCCTAAAGCTGAATTTTTCTTCTTTTGAATAAATTGATAGTTGATAACAAAGCTATTAAATGAATTGACAGCTTTGATATCAACTGTGACATCCAATATTCATCCTTATCTTTTTCTTACTTTTCTAGGTGTCCACTGAGGCTCCAAAAGAGGAGGTGAGCACATCAGCGGTGGTGAGAGCAAAGAGACAATGCGGATGCTCGGGATGTAGCTCGTGTGGATCGCAGCAGACACAGGTAATCACAAATTTGCTGGATTACTGTAACCCAGCTCTGCCTGGGAAAGCTAAATCTTTCTCGATCTTTAGTGTGTGCCAGTTTGTGTCCAGCAGTGTCAACAGGCGTGTGGATGTCAGCAATGCCAATGCAGCAATCAGTGTCAATCGAGTTGCCAGCAACAATGTGGAGTGAGTTTCTAGAGTTTCTAATCGACTACGAGCAGCTACAACAGTTGTACCTCTTTCAGATTGCTATCGCTATCCCTGCTCAACAATCATGCAATCAATGCCAATCGTCATGCTCAAACTCGTGTGGTTCAAACACGATCTGTCTCCAAACATGTCAACAGAACTCTTGCCCACAATGTTGCCCACAAAATAATTGCCAGCAATCAGTAAGGAATTATTCTTGCTCTATCTCATCTATCAAATCAATTCCAGCAACCGATCATTGTTGTCCAACAACCCCAACAACAACAATGCCAATCTCCTTGCTGTAACTCGTGCCAATCTGCTTGTCAGAGTCAGTGCGCTACCCCGGTTTGTGTCCAAGGATGTCAATCAGCTTGCAATTCGCAATGCTCGTCTTCTCAACAACCGATTGTCATCGTTGTCCCTAACAACAATCAATGGTTTGTGCTCGAGAAAGTCTAGAAAAGTCTAAGAACAATTTCTAGCTCATCCTCTTGCTCAAACTCGTGCCAACAACAATGCCCGACACCAGTCTGCGTTCAAACTTGTCAATCTCAATGCAACAACGTTTGTGGGTGCTCGTCCGGCAACTGTCAGCAGCAACAATCGCAGCCGATCATCGTCCTCCAACAACAACAGCAGAACTCTTGTCAAAATACATGCCAAAATCAGTGTATGAATTCATGCACAAGCTCACAAACCGTTCTCCAATGTCAACCGATTTGCGCTCAAACTTGTCAACAAACTTGCCAACAAGCGCAACAAATTGTGATTCCATGCACATCGTCGGGATCATCGTGCTCGTGCTCGTCCGGCTACCAGGCTTGCGGCGGATCTTGCTGCCGGGTTTAAGGTGAGAAAGAGGGACCAACTGGAGCTATAGCTATAGCTGTAGCTGCTGTAGCTGTAGCTGTAGCTATAGGGGATTGTAGGGGATCGTAGGGGATCGTAGGGATCGTAGGGTATCTCGTCTACAATCCCTACGATCGCCTAGAGCTACAGCTATAGCTACAGGGATTGTAGGGGATCGTAGGAGATCGT
Source organism: Mesorhabditis belari (assembly GCA_958450365.1). Taxonomy (NCBI): domain Eukaryota; kingdom Metazoa; phylum Nematoda; class Chromadorea; order Rhabditida; family Rhabditidae; genus Mesorhabditis; species Mesorhabditis belari. The sequence continues at coordinate 156,507 of CAUEEP010000307.1, read as the reverse complement.
AGGGATCGTAGGGTATCTCGTCTACAATCCCTACAATTGCCTACAATCCCCTACGATCCCTGTAGCTATAGCTGTAGCTCTAGGCGATCGTAGGCGATCGTAGGGGATCGTAGGGGATCATAGGGGATCGTAGGGGATCGTAGGGGATCGTAGGGGATCGTAGGGGATCTTAGGGGATCGTAGAGGATCGTAGGCGATTCTAGGGATTCTAGGGATTCTAGACGAGATACGGTGACTATCACAGTGCAAACCATTGCTCATTTCTCTTATTCCAGTGTTTCTCATCATCGACAACAGCAAGCTTTGCTCAAGAATCAGCTCAACACAATTCTTTCCTCAAATCTCACCATTTCACCAATGCAATTGCCGGTTTATTCTTTCAAAAAAATCCATGTCGAATTTTTCAATATCATATTTGTATATTTATAGATGAGCTAAATAATAAATTAATTTTATTCAATCAAAAGATTTAAAGGATTCAGAAAAGAAAGCTAAAAAAAGAAAGCAAAAGAAAAAGAAAAAGAAAAAAGAAATCAACTCCAGTTTAACTGGAGTTTTTATCAACTCCAAGCAATCTAAGGATGAACGAACATCAAGTATTTCGCTTCAATCTCTTCTGGATTGAATTTAAGCCGTCCACATTTGATCTTTTTCTCATCGCTTGCCTCGAAACGGGGCTTGAATGGCGATTTAAGCAACATTGGCACTTTCATTGAATCCGAATAGGAGCAAACCTGAAAAAGTGATTTATTCACAAAATTACCCATGTCAATACGTGCTGTGCGCTCCAGATAAAAGAAAAAACATCTTTTTTGGTGCAATTGATGCGTGAATTTTGCTTAAAATTAGGCGCAAGCATTTGGAAAAAATTTCCATTTAAACATTACCATTTAGCGAATTTTTGTCTAGCTTTTAAATGCAAATTTAAACGGCGAAATGACGCAATTCCAAAATTGCGTCATTTCGCCGCCAAACCTCTTTTGATCCCCTTCCCATTACCCTCAACCAGATAGGGGTATAGCTCAGTGGTAGAGCGCTCGCTTAGCATGCGAGAGGTCTGGGGTTCAATTCCCTATACCTCCAAGAATGCCTTTGCTTTTGGGAAAAATTTACTTTTGAAAGCATTCTACACGTGTAGTCGATGTTCAGCACAAGTCTTTCTCCTCTCTTTAACTGCAGGGGTTCTGTTGAGACGCAAAACTCGGCATTGTTCATTTCCGAGTGACGGTAAAGCGGTTCTAAACGATTTCCGAGTAAGCTAAAGTATTCCTTCAAACAAACCAGATCCCTTTTGAGTGTAAAGCGAAAAATCGCTTTTATAGACTTGAAAGCCGTTTGGGCAGAGGATCTAGAAGAGGATTGGTTTTTGTTTTTTTGATAGATCTAGATCTACCTTTCCATCAATATTCAGTGTGAATGCAGTTGATATAAACATGAGAAAGTTTCCAATTAATCGAGTCATTTTTGTTGGGGAGAATCTAAGAGAAATTAATTGATAAAGAAAGAAAAAGAAAGAAAAAGAAAGACAAGAAAGAAAGAAAGTTAAAGAAAGTTAAAGAAAGATCAAGAAAGTCAAAGTTTCATGATAATTTGCTTTTTTTGCTTTAAAAAGCAATCAATCTTTAGTCTCTTTTTACGGGAAATTTATGGTCTTTTGCTTAATTTAAAGAAAGAAGTTGGTAATTTGAGAAAAATCGGCTTTAAAAGCAATTCTTTAAAAGCAAACCTTTAAAAGCAATTCTTTAAAAGCAATCCTTTAAACGCAATTCTTTAAAAGCAATCCTTTTTTGGTGATTGATTGGTAAAGACAAAGAAATCAATGAAAATCAAGAAAAAACTCGAGAATTGTTTGAATTGAGGGTGCAAAATTTGGTTTTTTTTTTTGAGAGCTTCAAGTAAAGAACAAACAACTAAAAGAAGAATATGCTGAGAAATTGAGGGAAAAAATTTGGGGTAAATCTTTTAGGAGATTTCGATTCAAAAATTGAATTGAATAAAAGTGTTTTTATTTGTTTAGAATGATTGAAATGGTGTTTTAAAAAGAGGAATCCATAAACACGAAGAGTTGTATAGTAGGCGAGTTTCAAAGAAAACGATTGTTCAGCCACGATCGGATCTTTTTGCTTTCGCTCATTGAACAGATGGTTGACCATTTGCTTTTTTTTTCAGACTTCTCTCAAAAAAACACAAAGAAATGCTTTGATTCAAGAAAGAGTTTGACTTTGACTTTGACTTTGGAAAGTACGATTGAAAGTACAATTGAAAGTACGACTGGAAAGTACAATTGAAAGTACGACTGGAAAGTACTATTGAAAGTACGACTGGAAAGTACTATTGAAAGTACGATTGAAAGTACAATTGAAAGTACGACTGGAAAGTACTATTGAAAGTACGACTGGAAAGTACTATTGAAAGTACGACTGGAAAGTACTATTGAAAGTACGACTGGAAAGTACTATTGAAGGATTTTGAGTGTTGATTTTTGAGGAAATCGGAGTCAAATCAAATCCGCTTAATAGATCGGAGTGAATTTAAACCAAATCAAATGATCTTCATTTTTCTCTTGGATTTGTTCTCTTTAAACAGCTTTGATAGTTTTGAATCAAAGCTGTTATAGCTGAAATCTCCACCTCTTACAGAAATCTTTTCTTTTTTAAAGAAAAACAAAAACTTCTTGGAGGTATGGGGAATTGAACCCCAGACCTCTCGCATGCTAAGCGAGCGCTCTACCACTGAGCTATACCCCCAACTGGACGGGCGGTGATGGGAAGGGGATCAAAAGGGTTTCGGTGATGAAATGAGGCAATTGAATCAAATGGAATTGAATCAATTTGCATTTAAATTTCTTATAAATATTGACACTTTATTTACTTTTTTGAAAACGTTTTTTTTCATTTTAAAATCATTTTAGAATCATTTTAAAATCATTTTAGAATCATTTTAAAATCATTTTAAACCATTTAAAACCATTTAAAACCATTTTAAACCATTTAAAAGCATTTAAAACCATTTAAAAGCATTTAAAAGCATTTAAAAGCATTTAAAAGCATTTAAAAGCATTTAAAAGCATTTAAAAGCATTTAAAAGCATTTTAAACCAGCGATTTTCCCCGATTTCAAATGAGGCTTTAACTTGGATAAGCTTTCCGTTTCGAGATTTGATTTCGTTAATGTTAATGAGCTGTTTTAATCGTTTTAAATTTGTATATATTTTAAATGCCATAAAGAATTGAATATCTATGATAAAGAATGATTTTTAATTAGCGAAAAACAAAAAAACATTTATTCTATTCATAATTTCTTTATTTTATTTTCTTTTGAAGAATTTTCTCATTCATTATTTACCGTATTCTCTCTAATATTAATGCATTTAAAGCTTTGCCTAAATTCCTCGAAATCTTGAGAACCGTTTATCAGAACCTATTGATTTGCGGTCGAAAAATGTAGCTAACGATGAGATCTAGTGAGGGATTTGAGTGTTGAGCTTCTGTGAAAGCTTGGAGACCCGAAAATCGTCATCAACTGGACTGTTGGTGGCTAAAGTGTGATGTTGCCTTATCTTACCAGCGTGATTGAACCCTCGACCTTCCGCTGAAGAGACAAGACTCCATAACCGGTCGGCCAGCTGCTCAAGTACCGTATTCTCTCTAATAGTAGTGCATCTAAAGCTCTGCCTAAATTCCTCGAAATCTCGAGAACCATTTATCAAAACCTATTGATTTGCGGTCGGAAAATGTAGCTAACGATGAGATCTAGTGAGGGATTTGAGGGTTGAGCTTCTGTGGAAGCTTGGAAACCCGAAAATCGTCATCAACTGCACTACTATCAGAGAGAATACGCTAATTCCTTTCTTTTGCCTTATCCTACTGCTTTTTTTTTATATCTAATCGATAAAATAATATTTTTTTAATAAAATTTACATAAATTTTCTTTATAAATACTTTATTTTTATATAAAAAAGCATTTTTTTGTTTTTTATTCATGAGATTGATTCCTCTTGTTTTAACTGAATGTATCCCACAGAGAAATTGCTCGAAATTGCTTGTTTCAAGCTCGCCCGCTAGCGGATTGTCGAACTCTCCATCACACCGAAATTCTCGTTCAACACAAGCCGAAGGATTAAACTGAAAGTAAGGTTTATATTTGATTGAATGCAAAGTGAAAAGTGAAAAGTTTAGCTTTCTTTTAGAAAGACTATATCGCCAGAATACCGTAATCTTGTCTTTTTTTAAGCGAATATCGAGCATAGGTTTTTATTTTTTTAGAATGATTATGACTGAATGAATGCTCTGCACAACTTTACGTTGATAGAAAGATTGAATTTACTCAAATTTACTCAAATTTCCTCAAATTTAACTCAAATTTGCTTAAATTTACTCAAATTTCCTCGAATTTGCTTAAACATTTCTTAAATTTGATAATATTTTCTCTAATACTAGTGCACCAAGAGCGTCGTCTAAATTCCTCGAAATCTCGAGAACCGCTTATGAGAACATATCGATGTGAGGTCGGAAAATGTAGCTAACAATTCTCTTTAATACTTTGCTTAAAGCTTTGCTTTGCAATTTAAGCTTTGCTTAAATTCCTCGAAATCTCGAGAACCGCTTATCAGAACCTATTGATATGAGATCGGAAAATGTAGGTGACGATGAGATCTAGTGAGGGATTTGAGTATTGAGCTTCTGTGGAAGCTTGGAAACCCGAAAATCGTCATCAACTCGGCATTGTCGCATCTTTGTGGTGCACTATTAGAGATTAGAGAAACTATTAGAGAAAATATGGTATTCATCATCATCATCATCATTTGTTTTTTAAAGAAGCTTTTAAAGCTCAAAAGCTCAAAGCTCAAAAGCTCAAAGCTTTTAAAGAATCTCAAAGCTTTTAAAGAAGCTCAAAGCTTTTAAAGATCAAAGCTTTTAAAGCTCGAAAGCTTGGGAATATTATTTGATAAAATGAAACTCAAAATTGAGATCTTTTACACACACGTTTCATTGTTTTCACTATTTCTTCCGTTTTTCTTTTTTTATTATAACAAAAATGTGTAATGTTTTCTCTTTTTTTTTGCTTTTTTAAATCCGATATCAGACTTTCTTTTGCTTAGAAATTTTTGCATTTTCACATTTCTCACATCATTTTCAACTTAACCAGACCGGTTTTTTTTGTCATTTTATTAGCTACTTTTGTTTTTTTAAAGTTATTTTTAAGTCCACATCATACTCTGTGATTGATTTATCGAATCTTTTTAATTAATTTGAATTTGAATCTTAATTTGAACAACATAAAAACTAATGTTTAATGATTTTTCGTAAAAATAGATGTATTTTAATCAAAAAAAAAGCTCAAACCAGCTTTAAAGCTTTAAATCTAACTGTTTTTGAATCTCTTGTTATTTAAAATGAAAATTCTTGTCTTTGTTTTGTTAAAAATCAAAATTTATACCTAATTTTGAAAGAAAAAGACTTAAAAATGCTGAAAATAACTTAAAAAGCTTTCTTAAAAAGATTTTTAATAAGAAAATGGTTTAAGAAGGGTTTAAGAAGGCTTTAAGAAAGCTTTTGAAGGGCTTTTGAAGGGCTTTTTAAGAGCTATTTAAGAAGGCTTTAAGAAAGCTTTAAGAAGGCTTTAAGAAAGCTTTTGAAGGGCTTTTGAAGAGCTTTTGAAGGGCTTTTTAAGAGCTATTTAAGAAGGCTTTAAGAAAGCTTTAAGAAGGCTTTAAGAAAGCTTTAAGAAGACTTGAAGAAAGCTTTAAGAAAGCTTTTTAAGAGCTCTTTAAGAGCTTTTTAAGAAAGCTTTTTAAGAAGGCTTTTCAGGAAAGCTTTTTAAGAAAAGCTTTTTAAGGAAGCTTTAAGAAAGCTTTAAGAGAAGCTTTCTTAAAGCTTTCTTAAGTATTTCATAAGAAAATGAATGAAGAGATTTGGGATGAAGAGAGTGATCGGTGTAATGTGTGGATCGGGGAGAGGAGAGAGGAGAGAGGAGCTGGGGATGAGTCGTGTCAAAGACAGTTGTCCACTCTTGTCGCCCAGACTTACCTCAGCTCAATTCCCCTGTTTACCATAAAAACTCTTTGTTACTCGTTTAAAGAGAGATTTCCCCGTTGCTTTGTTAGATCTGTTAAACGCTTAAAGATCAATTTAATCAAACTTAAACTTTCCATTCAACTTTATCATTATCAGAGATCTTTGTTTATAAATTTTATTGTATTTACTCTAATAGAAGAGAATGCTTTTCTATTATTATTATTCTTGCTTTTCAAGGCTCTATCCAATTCAGCAATCATTTCTAGCTTAAAAGCATCTTTAGAAATGATAAGATTCACAAATTCCAGCGACAGCTTTTGACAAATCAATTGCAAAGCTCTCATCAACCTCTCAACCTCTTCTCAAACCATCCAATTCAAATGATAATATCCTATTCAAGCTTTGGAAACGATAAGATTGTTATTCAAGCTTTCTCAAGCATTAACTACCAAATAAGTGCTTAATAGGGAAGCTTTTACGTTTCCACATTTGATCAAATCTTTATTTTCATTCAGTTTTCTTTTGAATTCTTTTGAATTCGATTTCAAGTCACGAATTTGAGCAAAACAAAGCGGCAAATCAATCTCAAAGCTTGATAAAACAAGCTCAAAGCTTGACAAGTCAATCTCAAAGCAAAGCAATCTCAGAGCTTGACAAGTCAATCTCAAAGCTTGACAAGTCAATCTCAAAGCTTGACAAGTCAATCTCAAAGCTTGACAAGTCAATCTCAAAGCAAAGCAATCTCATAGCTTGACAAGTCAATCTCAAAGCTTGACAAGTCAATCTCAAAGCTTGACAAGTCCATCTCAAAGCTTGACAAGTCAATCTCAAAGCAAAGCAATCTCATAGCTTGACAAGTCAATCTCAAAGCTTGACAAGTCAATCTCAAAGCTTGACAAGTCAATCTCAAAGCTTGACAAGTCAATCTCAAAGCAAAGCAATCTCAGAGCTTGACAAGTCAATCTCAAAGCTTGACAAGTCAATCTCAAAGCTTGACAAGTCAATCTCAAAGCTTGACAAGTCAATCTCAAAGCTTGACAAGTCAATCTCAAAGCAAAGCAATCTCAGAGCTTGACAAGTCAATCTCAAAGCTTGACAAGTCAATCTCAAAGCAAAGCAATCTCATAGCTTGACAAGTCAATCTCAAAGCAAATCAAGCTCAAAGCTCGGCAAATCAACCTCATAGCTTGACAAATGAATCTCAAACCTCTCATCAACTCAAGCCATCCAAAAGAGTTGATATCATTTCACAAATTCTTCACTTTCTCTTGTATTTCAACAATTCGACAAACTTAAGATTGATTGCTAATTGTTCATCAGCTTTCCCCTCCTCTTTCACTAACAATTCCCCAAGCTTTCCCAAGCTTTCCCAATCTTCTCTTCAATTCATCAAATTTTATTCAAATTTCTTCAACTTTTCAGCCCTCAACGAGTGATGTGATGCATTTGAGGCTAATTTTTCTCTTTTCCACGTTTATCTCAGTGTTGAAAGGAGATGAGCTCCCGCTAGCACCATACAATGTCAAAGTAAATGATTGAAAACATAAAAAAACTCTATGCTTTTCAAATTCAAAGTGTTTCAAGTCAAATTTTTAGCTTTTCTGTCGAACGGGTGAACGAAATGTTTCAACGAAAGGTTTAAGTCCGCCAATTGAATGCCCATCATCGTCATCATCTTGTGGATATCTTGAATTCGAAACGAAAGATCCACGATTCTCGAAAAATGCTGGAAAGGTAGAGTTTCTTTATCTAGCCGCTTTATCTAGCTGTCTTTTTGCCTAACGAATTATTGCCTCCATGGCCGAGTGGCTAAGAGCATCGTTTCATAGTCAAGAGATCAAGGGTTCAATCCCGAGGCTTTTTTTTGCTTTATTTTCTCTCACCAATTTCTTCTATAGGTCGGACTTTTCGAGTGTGTTGATTCAGGGATTCTGCACCAGGAAAACGATGAATACGATGATGATAAAGAAACAGAGGTGAGTGCTGGAGAGAAAAAGGAAATATAAAGCTTGTAACTGTAACAAATTGGTTTTAAACTAATGGGCTCGTTTATGAAATTCGATTTTAAATCAGTGCAAAGCCAATCTAGAAAGCTAGTTATGATTTGTTGAAGGCTTTCAGCTTCCAGCCAATCTAGGAAGCTAGTTATGATCTGTAGAAGTCTATGAGCTTCCAGCCAACTTAGAAAGCTAGTTATGATCTGTAGAAGTCTATGAGCTTTCAGCCAACTTAGAAAGCTAGTTATGATCTGTAGAAGTCTATGAGCTTTCAGCCAATCTAGGAAGCTAGTTATGATCTGTAGAAGTCTATGAGCTTCCAGCCAACTTAGAAAGCTAGTTATGATTTGTTGAAGTCAGCTTTTAGCTAGCCTAGAAAGCTAGTTATGATTTCTTGAAGTTATTCAGCTTCCAGCCAATCTAGAAAGCCAATTACGATTTGTCCAAGTCATTCAGCTTTCAACAATCGAGACTAAACACTTTCAATTAGATATTTTTTTGCTTTTTAAAACTAATTCAAATCAAAAGCGATTATTTAATCTTTTTTAGAGTATTTTTGGAGAGATTTGTGGTCCAATTCCGCGCTGTTCGCTTCTCCATTTGCGAGCGTTTAACCCAAATTTTCTCAAATACGTGATCGCATCGCAAAACATTCAACTAAAGATGATTGCCAAGCCGACAGTGAAGTTTGTTTTGAAATCAAAAACGTTTCATTGATCGATTCGCATGAGAATTTTTCAGATTCTGTTGTGCTCTTTATCATTCAACGTTGAGTCGACTTGTCAATTCAGGAAATGATCAACTTCGTCAGTGATTTTTAACCATTTTTAACTATTTTTTTCGACTTTCTCACACAATTATCCATTCATTTTCTAGAAAAAATCAAAAATTAATTAATTTCATCAATCCTTTAGCAATGAAATTCACTTTTAAATGACTTTTATAAAGACTAATTTATAAAATAGATAAAAGCGATGATTTCCCCTTTTAAAAAGCAAATAAATGTATTTAGGTATAGATTTTTGTTATCTAAAAGTGTTATTTCTTTAGATTTTTTTGTTTTTAATCAGATTTTTCTTAAGTCTTTAATAAGTTTACAGAAAAATTTGGTGTAGAAGAAAAGAAAAGAAAAGCTTGGCTTGGCTTGCTCTGGCTTGGCTTAGCCTGGTCTCGTTTGGTCTGGCTTGGCCTGGCTTGGCCTGGTTTGGCCTGGCTTGGCTTGGCCTGGATTGGTCTGGCTTGGTTTGGCTTGGCTTGGCTTGGATTGGTCTGGCTTGGTCTGGCTTGGTCTGGCTTGGCCTGGCTTGGCCTGGCTTGGCCTGGCTTGGCTTGGTTTGGCTTGGTTTGGCTTGGCTTGGCTTGGTCTGGCTTGGTTTGGCTTGGTTTGGCTTGGCTTGGCTTGGCTTGGCTTAGCCTGGCTTAGCCTGGCTTGGCCTAGCTTGGCTTGGCCTGGCTTGACCTGGCTTGGTCTGGCTTGGTCTGGCTTGGTCTGGCTTGGTCTGGCTTGGTCTGGCTTGGTCTGGCTTGGTTTGGCCTGTCTTTTAATCTGATTTTTCTTAAATCTTTAATAAGTTTAAGGGAAAATTTGCTGTAGAAGAGAAGAAAAGAAAAGAAAGGAAAAAAAAGAAAGCAAAGCAAAGTATTATGAAAAGATTATCAAAAGGAAATTGTTGAAGTGAATTTGAATTGGGAAAAGAAAACAAATAAGAGAGTTATTTTTGAGGGGATCAATGAAAATGAAACTTTTCAGCTTCAATCACAGCTCCAGCAGTGCATTGCGGTGATTTAGAGTGTGGACAAGGGGCAATTGGATGCCTTCTTCATTCAAGATACGGCAAAAAAGGGGAATTTGATGGAAAACGAGGTAAAAACGGTAGAGATTGAAGAAAATAAAGAGAAAAAATGTGGCACTTAGTGCATTGAAAAGGTTTTTGTTAAGGGAAAAGCATAAAGAATGCTTGAAGAGAAGAGGCTTTTTGGAGAATGGCTATAGCTGGTTTATCTAGTTATCTGATAAGTAGATATAGCTCTATCTTATCGATTTAAGATCTCTGGACAAGCTAAGTTATCTGCTCTAGTTATCTGCTCTAGCTATCTGATAATCATCTATAGATCTATTTTATCGATTTAAGATCTCTGGACAAGCTAGTTATCTCATCTAGATATCTATTAAAACATGAAAAATAACAATTCTTAAATCACAGAGCGATTGGCGAAAGAAAAAATGGAAATGGAGAAAGACGAGGAATCTTTTGAGGAATATGAGGTGGATGAGGAGGAATTGGTGGTCGGTTTTTAAGAATTCAAATTTAATGCATCAGATGGCTATTGTAGAACTATAGATCTATAATTTCTATCTATAAATCCATCAATAAATCTATGGATTATGGATTTAAGAAGTTCTCTGGACAAGCTAACTCGTTTCTAGATCCCATCTGGCTCACAGAGTCGCCTCTTCACTAACAGAGTGATCACTGGATCAAGAAAAAGACGGTCGGTTTTGATAGAAATCGATTAGAATATAGAAAAGTGTTATAGTTGGATAAGAGAAGGTATTTTAGAGCTGTGCAAGATGACTATGAGGATCAAATTAAAGCTGTTGAGATTTCATTTGGTGAAGATGAGGGTTGGGTTTTGAGTTAAATGATGAATTAAATGATGGAGATTGAATTAAATAAAATTTGATACAATTAGATACGATCTAATTGATCATTGATCTAAATTTAGATACGTATTTGAAAGGAATGGATGTGATTGAGTATGAGGAAGTGCGTGAAGAAGAATCCAAGCCGGCTAGAAAAAGGAAGTGATTTTGTTGAGGAGTGGAGGACCGGGTGAGTGAAATTGTTTGTTTTTAGATGTTTTAATGAATTTGTAGAGATCTAGATAAAGATCTAGATCTTTATCTAGCGCTTTATCTATCTCTATCTAGGTCCCAGATCAACTCCTGTACCGTAATCTATCTCTATCTAGGTCCCAGATCAACTGCTTTACCCTATACGTCGATTGAATCGCTCGAGGATGAGAATGAAAATGACGGGACGCATCATTGCGTTTATCGGTTGGATTTCAAGAGTTTCTTTTTCATTTTTCTTTTAGCCAAATCAATTTTACTAAACTTTTAGCCATTTAAACGATGAGCGTTATCGGTATTGCTTGTTGATTCACTCAGAGAAAGACGGTGATCGATGCTACGAGCACAAAGGGCACTCGATTTGTTGCTGTTTTGTGCCGCCTGGTCAGCTTTTCTTAACGAATTTTTTCATAGAAAGCCGGCTACGTATCTGATGAAACAAATTATTTCAAAAATCGTTTCAAAATTTAGACCAGAACACATGTGATCCAACGGATTTGGACCTAGTTGTGCCGGCTCCATCACTTGCGCCGAAGAAGAGGATTACGGTAGGTGATTGAACTGGGATAGATGCTGTCATTGAATTGGGGTTCTATATTTTCCTATATCTCTAGAAGGATTTTTGAAAATCCTGTTCTAGAAGATTGTCGTTTTTTTCATGCAAGCATGCAGGAATTGTAGAGATTACTTGCTGAATGATTTTACTGAATGGTTTACTAGATGATTTGCTAGATGATTTGCTAGATGATTTGCTAGATGGGTGCTGGATGGTTTGCTGGATGATTTGCTAGATGCTTTGCTAGATGCTTTACTAGATGGTTTGCTAAATTGTTTGCTAGATGATTTGCTAGATGCTTTGCTAGATGATTGGCTGAATGATTTGCTAGATGATCTGCTGGATGATTTGCTGAATGATTTTCTTCCACGCATTCACAACCCAGCTCAAGTAGATGTCCATTAAAGGCTTCGAACCGCAAGATCAATCAATTTTGAAGAATCGAATTTTGAAAAACCAAAGTCGATCAAACCATTTTCACAAAATCGCTTTTCGTCTTGATGCTAATCGTTTTCCACTTCTTCTCCAACAGCTTTCAATCTGCTTTCAATCAAATCTGCAATCATTTCTCTCATTGTTTCCATTCAAATCGTTTTTCTTGAAATAGATCTTGCTGAAGCTCGGGTTGAGCTCTTTCGTTAAAATTGGATTTGTCGTTAAAATTGGAAGATCTCGAGTCATCATGTTTCGGTTAAACCGTAAAGAATTGAATTGAATTGAATTGAATAGCAAATAGGATTTCTCATCAAGTAATTCTAAGTTTCCCGATTTCCTACTGAATTTGCGCGGGAAATTTTTTGTTTTTCTGACGACTAGACCACAAAGAGAACAAATCGAAAAGGTGGATTTGTTCAAATGATTTAAATGATCCAAATCTAATTTTCATCTCTCTTGAGATGATGATTCGAGCTTTGGAGATAAATTATACTTATTGAAGGCTTATTAAAGGCTTATTGAAGGCTTCTAGAGAGCTTCAATAACAGTATTTATGAGATTTCAAATTTAGACTACCTTTGCGACCACTATCAAATCGGATATTGAATTGAAAGAGACAGCAAAGAGTGATGAAGGCTTTCTTGAGACACTCACAACAACCACAACAACCACAACCACATCACCACCACCAAGAGAACAAATCCCTGCAACAGAAGATCCGATCTTGGTCACGACTACATTATCCACGACAATGATGACAAAAAAGAGGAAAGGACGACCGAGGATCACTGTTAAAGCACCGTCGACAAGTCCAAACTTGAGAAATGGGTGAGTACTGGTGATATCATAGTTCTAAGGCTTCGGCTAGCCCAGTCTAGGTCACTGTTAGTCAAGTCAAGTTCAAGAGTCAAGCTCTGATCTTCAGAAGTTGATCTCAAAGCCAGAGTTAGAGCCAGACTTTGCACGGGATTCCTGTTCAATCTGTTTACTGTTTTACACTCTCTTTGTCTCACTATTAGGCTCACAAATCTAAGGATTATGTTCAATGCGAAGTCTAAATATCTATTCAAAACAATTATCATCTTATCAACTTTAGATTATCAATTAAAATTCTTCTTTTCCAGTTGCCGAATCGTTTACCCAGGTCCTCGAAGAAATGATGGTGTGCCGCGAACGCCAAAATTAATCTGCAATGGAGCTAAAAATAAAATCAACATAAAACTATTAATTATGATATTTATTTTCTTATTTTTAATATTTAAATAAAGTTATTGATTGAATAAATGAAAAGGGATTAATCAGAAATTGTTGTTGTTGTTCAGTTGTCATTAATCATAGTTGCTCAGTTATCAGTAATCATTGTTGCTCAGTCATCATTAATCATTGTTGCTCAGTCATCATTAATCATTGTTGCTCAGTCATCATTAATCATTGTTGCTCAGTTATCAATAATCATAGTTGCTCAGTTATCAGTAATCATTGTTGCTCAGTTATCAGTAATCATTGTTGCTCAGTTATCATTAAACATTGTCATTCAGTTATCAATAATCATTGTTTACAAAAGTGACATCAAAAATAAAGCTAATCATTGTTCGTCCCGAAGAGTAAACGGATATGGACTAGAATCTGGGTTAAAGAGAGTGAATCCTTTTGATATCCTGCCATCTCTAACACCCTGACAACTCAACTCAACTCTTGCAAAAGTTTAAGAGGAGAGTCCCTATGAAATGACCGATCTGAACTGCGTTTGCATAGACCCGGAAGATATGTATCTTTATTTATTTATCAAAAATTTGCTTTTATGTACTGGCAAATTATCTTGATAAAGAAACCATCCTGGATTCATCGAAGCAGTCGCAAATGGAAGTAGACATCTGTCCAAGATCTGAATATATTGGCGGGAATCCATTGTTGACTTTACGAGGACAAGCGGACCTGTTGAACTTTTACACATCGCACCTAAAGAAATCACGTTGGGCTGAATAAAAGCGCCTGCGGACATTGGGAATAACTTTCAGACTTTAGGACCCGGTGGTGGCTGTTGCGCCGGCTCCGGCTCGTGGGAGTGGTCGTGGCCGCCGAGGCCGTGGTGGTGGCCGTGGGGTTGCACCCACCCGACCGAAGGTGCCCCCCCCCCACACACGATGTCGAAGCGACGCCGGAGAGGGTGCGCCGTCTGGCCCAGCTTTCGATCATTCTCACGGTTCGTTTCGCTTATAGACTTTCCACAATTTTGAATTTTCTAGCTCGTCGCCAACTTTTGTGGCCAATCGAGCACGTGGATCTGTCTGAGGGCGCTTTTTTTCGCTGTTGTGGGCATCAAATACGATACGACAAACGGGAGCCGAGTTCGACGTCAAGTGGAAAAGGCTAGTGTTCTTTATATCTTTAACTTTCTTTATATCTGCTTTTAGATACACATTTGGACGAGGGTGGAGCGTTTGCGCCGTCAGGATCCGGCGGGAAAACGCACGTTTATTCCTTCCCCCTTCGGCCACAAACTTAGCTTCGCCCGACTCGCACATCAATTGGAGAGCCCCATCGTCGAGACTTTGAATGGTATGTTTTCTCAATTTGCTTCCTTTTCTCATAGTTTTCTTTTAGGATGGCGTTTTATCTGCAAGGTGGCCAAAGCCATGTGTGAGCCTCTCAGGCTCACCATGGCCGAGGCTGTAGCCGAGCAGCGTGATCGCCTGGAAGCATGCAAGGAGCAGCTCGAGGTGGGTTTTCTTGTTGTCCACTTGCTCATATAAGTTTCATTTCAGGAAATCCTCAGCAGCGACGAGTTTTGGGCCGACTGTGAGACTTGGTTTGAGGACGGTGACGGCGGTTACATCCTCAACGTGCTTCACGCCCAAGTGACAATGATGGAGGCTAAGATGGCAAGCCGTAAGTCTTTTTTATCTGTTAATAATCGGTTAGATAGTTAGTTCCTTCTCTATAGTTAGTTCCTTCTCTATAGTTAGTTCCTTCTCTATAGTTAGTTCCTTCTCTATAGTTAGTTCCTTCTCTATAGTTAGTTCCTTCTCTATAGTTAGTTCCTTCTCTATAGTTAATTCCTATAGCGATGCTGCTTGAAGCAAACGTCGATGCAAGGTCCAGCGGGAAATATTCTTGTTTGAAGTTTGCTTGAAAAGAATGGCTCCATCGTTCAACGTCAAATTCGGATCCTTCTTGAAAACTCCCGTAAGGAATCGGTCTTCATTCTTTGTTGTAATCCTCGGCCGTCCCTTTTTCCCACATCTGTGCACATTTCCAGACGCATTCTATTTTTGCCATAACAAGAGAAACTGTTGTGGGCGTACCACTAAGAGGCGTACCACTAAGAGGCGTACCACTAAGAGGCGTACCACTAAGAGGCGTACCACTAAGAGGCGTACCACTAAGAGGCGTACCACTAAGAGGCGTACCACTAAGAGGCGTACCACTAAGAGGCGTACCACTAAGAGGCGAGCAACGTCTTGTCGTGACATCCCTTGTTTCCTTGCCTTGACGATCATTTCTTTATCCGGAGTTGACAAATACGCTCGTGGCAGCTAAAAAGAAATAAATTAGTACCAGTAAACAAGAAGCGAACGAAAATAATCAAAAATTTTTTCAAGTGACTTTTGCACCACGATTTTCAGGGGTGTTTTGACAATTATATTTTTTCTCGATGAATAAATTTTGTATAGCGACAGCGTTTGTGTAAATAAATTGTACATATATTTGTGTAGCTAAAACTATTAATAGCTTAAAGAGCGCCATGAACTTTATCAAAGAAAATCGATGTAAATTTTTAGAAAATTAAGTTTTAAAAGACTTTTGCACATGACTGTACCTTTGTGAATGCTCAGCTTTGATAATTTTCATTTTTTTTCACAGTGTGAGGTGATGTTTCGACTTTTAAAAGACTCAATTTTAGTTTATGACAATGTGTGACTGTTTGCTGATGATGGTTAAAGTGATCCGTACTGTCAAGTGGTCTGTTAGAGTTGTCTTTTCCTTAACTCTCTCTTTCAATCACAAAACTCTACCCTATCTCTTTCAATGTTTACTCAAAAGTCAACACTTTTGTCAACAATTTTCTCAAAAAGCTAACTTTTTTTTTCTTTTTTACTCAAACAAATGACAGTTTTTCTTTTGAAATTCTTTTATTTTCAGTTTAAATCATAATTAGGAATGAAAATTGCAAACTTTTGCATTAATTAGCGATTAGAATAGACAATTATCGGCGAATTTGAGACAAATTCATCTCGAAAACTTTGCTCAAATTTTTGAGATTAATTTTTCCCTGATTTCTTAGTGAAATCAAGCAATTTCTATTATCATTTAAAAGCCTAAAATCTCCTCTATTCAACGGTATATAAAGCTAAGGAGAATCTAAGTTCTAGCCAAAGTTATGGACAAAGTTCTAGGCAAAGCTCTAGCCATAGTTCTTCGCTCTCAAACTGAAGACAAAGTCAAACTTCTGGCAAGCTCTTTTTAGTATCATTTAAAAGCCTCAAATCTCCTCTATTCAACAATATATAAAGCTAAGAATAATCTAAGTTCTAGACAAATTTATTGGCTTTTAAAGTTGTCTAGTTTAAAGTTTTCCCTCACGATTTCGCCAAGTTTTCTGTTGATGATTTGTTAATGATTTGTTATTGAAATCAAGCAATTTCTAGTATCATTTGAAAGCGTAAAATCTCTTCTATTCAACAATATATAAAGCTAAGAATAATCTAAGTGCAAGGCAAATTTCTTGTCAAAGTTGGCAAAGTTCTAGGCAAAGCTCTAGCCAAAGTTCTTTGCTCTCAAACTGAAGACAAAGTCAAAGTTCTGGCTATGCAAAACGGCTGTCCAGTTTTGGTTTTATTGAATTGTTTTCCGTATTTTGTTTATTTAGATATAACAAAAAACAATTTAGATATTTTTTGGCTTCTTCAATGAATTCCTTTTTATTTACTCAGCCCAGTCCAGTCCCATTTCTTGTGTTGTCTTTTTTTTTTTGTTTGTGCGCAAATTCTTTCAATCAATTTCTCAATTTCACTTTAAGAAAGAACGAAAGAAATCTTCGTAAAATATGTGGATTTGATCGATTTTTTTGTGGTGATTTCTTTGAAATGCCGGATTTCTTTTCGTTTTTCATCCTTTCCATTCTGTTTTCTGCTGTTGGAAGCTCCGAGGCCGAGTACCGATTGATACAAGATCTTAGAGTTGGGTGAGTTGATGGAAACACTTTGATAAGGTAGATAATAGCTTGATATTAGCTTGATAAACCCAGAAAAATGAATCTATACATAGATAAATGAATTCTAAAGAAAATTACAATGATTTGACTTGAAAACGACCCTAATCGATGGCTAGAAATGGCTAGAAATCACTATAAATTTCTTTAGCCTTAACTTTAAGCTTAACTTTAGCCTAGCCTCTAACCTTAATAATCTAAAGTTTCATTTAACACAAGCTGCTGGAGAAAAGCCAATTGAAATTCCTTATTTCAGTTATGATCAAGTCGAGCGGCCAGTAGCTGATCATAGCGATGCAGTGAATGTATCGATTCGAATTCTCCTTCAACAACTTGTTGATGTTGATGAGAGAAATCAAGTTGTAACGCTTGTCATTTGGACACAAATGGTTTGTAAAAGTTTAAACAAGTTGTCAGTGATTCGAAATTGTGCTAAAGTTAAACGAAAATCTTCTGAGAAGGAAACCAAAAAAACAAGCACAACACAAGCACCAGCTTGGACTTGTACTCGTACTTGTACTTGTACTTGGACTAGTACTTGTACTCGTACAGCTCCTTAGCACAGCTCCTTAGCACAGCTCCGTAGCACATCTCTTCAACAACTCAAAGATTTCTGAATTCGACTCGCAGTTTAGTGAAAAGACGATGCTAAACTCTTTTACAGACTTGGTACGATTACAAGATGAAATGGGATCCGAAAGAGTATGGAAATATTACAAAGTTACAGCTTCCGTCTGGCAGCTTGTGGAAGCCAGATGTGCTCTTGTTTAATACGTGGGTTTTATTTTATACAAGTACTAGTACCAGTACAAGTACATTATATTGAGCTACAGTACCTTTCCAGGCTTAGGCTTGACTTTACCGACTTTTCCAGGTTCAGATCTAGCCCAGATCTAGCCTTGAACTTGGCTTCTGGCCTGGCCTTGGGCTGTGATTAGGCTGGAGCAATTTACTGGCCTAGCCTGACCTAACTTTACTCTGAACCTGGCCTACAAAGATCCCTGCTTGAATCTGAATCTGGCTTCTGACCTGGATCTGGATCTGGATCTGAAGCTGGCTTCTGGCTCTGGATCTAGATCTGGCTTCTGGCCTGGATCTGGATCTGAGTCTGGCTTCTAGCCTGGATCTGGCTCTGGATCTGGCTCTGGATCTGGCTCTGGATCTGGATCTGGATCTGGCCCGGCGTTTGGCCTGTTTCTGGACTACAGACACAAAAGGCTCTACAAGAGAAAAGATTGCTTTAGAGCCGACGAGCACTTCGATGCCTCGTTTCCTGTGAATATGGCTGTCAGCTCGAATGGAGAAGTCCTAATGGCTCCACCAAGTGTTGTTCGAATGAGTTGCACCTTTGATCTCACCTATTTCCCATTTGATGATCAAGTTTGCTATTTGAAGGTAAGCAAAAGAGGTGAAAAGGTACGCTTTAGAGCGGGATTTTGTGATTTTTTAAAAACTTGTAATAGAAACTCTAATCATTAAGATTCTAGTACGGTTCTTGGACATACACAGGTCGACAAGTGGATCTAACGATCGACAACAGTGGGTTAACCGATAAACATCAAATGGATTTGCTTTATTATGTGCCAAATGGGGAATGGGAGTTGTTGGGTGAGTTGAAGAAGAGATTTGTGAAGATTTGTGAAGATTTCTAAAGATTTGTAAAGTTGTAAAGGTCAAGAGTAGAGCTGAAGATCTCTAGTGTTTAGAATGAAATATTCTTAAAAGCCACACCATTCAGCTACACCAGCAGAGCGTGTTGCAAACGAGTTTCATGGGGAAAAGTACGTTGAGCTCTACTTTCGATTCCATATTAAAAGGCGGTAAGAGAAGAGGCGAGAAAAGAAATTTTAGAAAATGGCTCTAGCAATTTCGATATCAAAATATCTATTTCATAGCTTCATTAATCTTTTTAGCACTTTGTATTATGGCTTGAATTGGGTGGTGCCATCAGTGTTGATCTCTTTATCGAATGTTCTTGGTTTCACTTTGCCCACCGAGTGTGGCGAGAAGTTGACATTACGTAAGAGTTTTGTAACTTTTTAGTACTGTTTAGTACGTAGATAATTAGATAAAAAGCAGCGTTTAGAGATCACAAATCTCTTGGCAGTGTTGGTGTTTTTGGGAATGGTGAGCGAGATCATTCCTCCATCATCGGAGTCGATCCCGGTTGTAGGTGAGGATTGAAAAGGTTGCAGCTCTGATCATCTATTTGGGATAATGGGGATGATCTCTGAGTGCTCATTTAGAGGCTAAGCTGGCCAGGTATGGATCAAGGTACACTGGCTCAAGGTCTACTGAGCTACGGTACCCTGGGCTAAAGTACATTGGGTCAAGGTCCACTAGCTCAAGGTCCACTGGGTCAAGGTCCACTAGCTCAAGGTCCACTGGGTCAAGGTCCACTAGCTCAAGGTCCACTGGGTCAAGGTCCACTAGCTCAAGGTCCACTGGGTCAAGGTCCACTAGCTCAAGGTCCCTAGCTCAAGGTCCACCCGGCCAAAGCTCACTGAGTCTAAGCGTCAAACCTGAGCTTGCACTGTTACTAGCTGTTTTTATGTTAAAAGTTAGAGCTTTTGATAGCTTTTTCTAGCTTTTTGTATCTTTTATATGAATATTGATGTTTGCAGTTGCTTTCTTCTCGGCTTCTCTGCTCCTCCTCGGTTTATCAGCTATTTGCACAGTCCTCATCATCAATGTGCACTTTAGAAACCCAAAAACGCACAAACTAAGCAATACAGTGAGTTCAAAAAGAAGACAGGCTTTACACTACTGTCCTAGGTGTTTAAATTGTGAAGAGTACTGCTTAAAAGGCTTAAAAAGCTGTAACTAGTCTGTACTGTGGGTGAAAACGAGTACTGAGTGGAGTACAGTACTCAGAAATGAATTAGAATGAAAAATTCAGATGCGAAACCTGTTTTTGGAGTGGTTACCTTGGCTACTTTTGATGACAAGACCGGGGAAAACTTTTGCGAAACCACGAAAGTATAAAACGGTGATTGATTCAAATTTCCCAGAGGGAAGTTTTCTCAGTGGAGAGGTCGGAGTTTAAAATTATAGAAAATTCATTGATTTATTCAAGTTTTCAATGCAAAAATCTTCATTCATGAACGAATCGGATCGAGATGACGAATGGAGAGAAAGAGGGAACGTAAATGAGATTGTAGAGAAGAGGAATTGTACGTTTCAATCTTTAGATAGATCATTCAGAAATAATTCATTTCTAAAAGATTCCTTAAACTCAATTCTCCATTTCATTTACTTCATTTTCATTTCATTTTCATCAACGAATTATAAAACTGCTTGAAAATAAGCTGAAAAATCGGGAATACAATAATTTGACTACCATTTAACTTTAAGATTTAACATCTAGAAAAGAAGAAAGCTTTTAGTTTCAACTCAACGACCTCGTCTACTATCAATTGAAAGAGATTATGCCCCGTTGCAAGCAGAATTGAGAGAAATTATCATCTTAATGCAATCGTTTAAGGTAAGCAAGCTTTGATTACTGTAACCAGGGAAAACCTGGCTGACCTGGCTAGTCTAGAAGCTAGACTGGCAAGTTTCTTGCCAGTCAAAGCCTTCTGGCAAGGAACTTGTTCAGAAACTTGTCCAGAAACTCCAGAGCAAAGCCAGGCAAAGCAAAACAGTAAAGCAGCCAAAATCTTGAGTAAAGCAAGCTTCTAACAATGGAATTTCAAAGGAATCTGGTCACTAATTGACCTTATTCAACTCGGAATTTCACGCTGAATCCGAATCTGTTTTCCGTTTTTATCTACTCTATCAAAAGTTATAGGCTCTCAAAGTTTTCGATTTCGAATATAACCAGAAAATCATAAAGTTTCCATTCTAATACCTCAAAAAGCTTGAGATCGGACTCGAACCAGGATCCCGACTCAACCAAACTTGACTGGCTTGGTGTGGCTTGGCTCGGCTTGGCTTGGCTTGGCTTGGTGTGGCTTGGCGTGGCTTGGTCTGGCTTGGCTTGGCTTGGCCTGTCTTTTAATCAACTCTAGAGTGCTGAAATTGTCTCAAAGGCTAGCAGGGTTTCTATCTTGCCATGTGCTTGATTGATAGAGAAATGGGTTCCAGGAAAAGCTGGACGAGGACGCAGTGGAAGAGGAGTGTCAAGCCGACTACAAGTACATTGCGATGTGCTTGGATCGAATGTTCCTTTTCGTTTTCTCGGCCGCCTACCTCTCGACGGTGACGGCGATGTTGATCGCGACGCCGAGAGTGCTCTCAACGAGTGCATGAGGATATTCAATACTTGAGATGACGTTGTCTATCGTTATCTACCGAAATTTCGGCTTAGCTTTGACATTGTGGCTTAAATGCGCCCAGATTTACCAGAGAATTCTGGATTGTATTGAGAATTTTGAGGCGAAAACGTATCCCATTTCGTGTTGCTCCTTGAAAAGCTTTTGTTTTCTTCGAATTGACAAAAAAATCTTGCCATATCTTTGATTTTACAAATAATTTTGTGTATTTTTGCAGTTTTCAAATGATTCTTATAACAGTATCAAAAAAAAATGAAATGAAAAGGGGATTTTTATAAAATCTGGAACGCACAGAGTCGATTTTCAGAGAAAAAAAAGCGGAAAAATTCGTATTTGAAAAAAAATCAGCATTCAAATGGTATTCAAACAAAATTTAGCAAATCCAATTACTTTTTATCTAGATTACGATAGCCTAGCAAAAGAAACATTAGATTTTGTCTTCTTTTGTTTTTCGTCAATCGAAAAAGATCGATTTTTGAGGTGAAAAAGTTCAAAGCGAAATCAATTGGCTTACTGTCACATTTGGCTCACATTTGCTGGCTTTATTATTAACTAATTTCACTTTTCTTAGTGGCTTACTCTGTCTCAGAATGATTCTTTAGATTTAACTGGTCGTTTAAAGCCATTGGCTCAAGGTCCACTGGTCCACAGTCAAGGTCCACTGGTCGACTTAACTAATTGCACCTCTCTTAGTGGCTTACTTGTCTCAGAATGATTCTTCAGATTTAACTAGTCGTTTAAAGCCTCTAGGTAACTCTAGGTACAATAGAAATTATAGAAAAAAACAAAAATTATAAAGTTTCTTTTATAACCATTTCACTCATTCTTGACGAGTTTCTCGTCGGAGTTGTTGAAAAAAAAAAATTTTCCGAATTCTTACGAATCAAAGAGTTCTACTCGTGAGAAGAATCAACAACATTACAACCAAAGCGTTCAGCGGTCAACGAAAACGCTTTTTTTTCGAAAACGAAAACAGAAAGGCAAGCGATTAACGCTTTTTTTTACTTTGTTTTCCTTCAAATCGCACCTCATGCAAGCCGCGGAACCAATCTTGAGGCGATTTCTTGAGGAAATAGCCACCACCACTGTACGGCTCTAGAAAATCCCTGGCATGACCGCTTTTCGGCACTAGATAGAACTCTCGACCCTGAAAACTGCGCTTTCGTCCCACTTGTGAGAAGAATCGATAACATTACAATAGTTAAAAACGCGTAAAACCTTTTTGGTACTTGGACCTTCTTTGTATTCCAGGCTACCGTAAGACCTGTTTCGTATACGGTAGGCCATACGGTACTGTAGGTAATCGGAAACGAATCGGAAACGAATCGGAACCGAATAGGAACCAAATGTGAACCCAATCGGAGCCGAATAGGAGCCGAATAGGAACCGAATGCGAACCTGATCGGAACCGAATGAGAGCCTAATTGAACCCCAAATGAGAACCAAATCGGAACCGAATGCGAACCGTATCTATCTCATGACCAAATCCTGAACGCTTCTCAACTCACGCTGAGCCTTGGCAATCGAATTACAGTCAGCGATGAGGTCAACGTAGTGGACGGGCGCGTTGACGGTGTTTCCTCTGAAGAATCTGTTCAGTCCGTAATATTTGCATTTTTTCCTATCATTTTCACAATTCAACTCCACCGAACATCAAATTTACTCAAAATCGACTTCAAAATCAATCGCAATTCCGCCTAGATGTAGGCTTGTTGCTTGAGGAGAACCCCCGCCTTCACACCCGCATTCGCACAGTGAGGCTCGGATCTAAACTCTAAACTCTAAAGCAGTGCCATAGGACTCTAGCAATCTACTGGCAATCTACTGTAACAATATGAGCACTGTAGCCCATCCAGGAGTCAAAATAACCGACTTTTGCATATTTTGCTGTCTAGAGACGAGACTTGTCGTGATGATCTGCCTCGGAGAGTCAAACTCTCAAAGCTCCATCTTTTCCGATCTTTTACGAACGTAGAAAGCGAAGAATTCTGTGGTTCCGGAATCTATATCATCCGTGTATATGTGTGATCCAAACATATAGACACAATCCCTCCTCGAGTCAATGTTCCGTCGAAAAATGTCTGATTTCTCCGTGAAACTAAAAAAAAGTCATTCAAATGAGATCGATATTGCGTGAAGGTCTCAGCAAATCGATCCTCCATCCCAAAAAGAACTGGGGGAAGTGGGGTTTTACCCACTACAACATCAAATAAATAATTTGCCTTTGGCGACAAATTTCTAGAAAAAGCTACTTTCATTTTTTCAAAATTCTAAACATTCTATCTCTAGATAACTCCGCCTAATAAGAATCCTCAACCACGATAGGAACGACCCTGAAAAATTTCAACTTCGTACTACCCAAACGCGTCAAAAAACATTCGAGTTTCCTTTTGAAAACAAGATAAGAAAATTCAAAAACGCCGTATCTCCGGCTTCAAACCATTGGCAAATCTTTTCTTTCTTTTTATAGCCATGGGCAAATCTATTATTACCCATTGGCAAGCGAGTGTTTCGCCAGCTAGCTGAGTATCTTCAGGGAAAAGATATTCAGCTAATGATTTTGTAAAAAAGGCGCGAAATTTTCCGAACAGTCATTCATCCTACCAGCTCCTCCCGAGTGGGTGCCTATTTTACTTTAACTTTTTTCCTGTTGTTACTATCGAAAACGAAAAATCCTTACCAACTTGTATATTTTTTTTTGCAGAGATGGTGCTGCTGACCCACCGTATTTCGGGTACAACGCGAGCTCAGCCACGACACGCCGGCCACTCCACTCCCCTATATTCCATTCCACTATCGCTCATCACTCCTCGCCCATATCGACCGAATCGCAGAAGTTTGTGAGTTTGTTTTCGGGGTTTTGATCTAAATGTTTTTGCTTTTGTGAAGCTTTCTAAAAGGGCCCGTAGGTGTTTTGGTGTCTCATTTTCCTTTTGTTTAGTGTCACGCGGTAGCATTATTTTATACCTTGGATATTTATCTTGATCTCGGGCAAATAAAGGCGTCAAGTTTAGTTAAATCTTACCTGATCAACGGCTTCTCAAACTCCCCATTTTAAGCGACAGTGTTGTATAGGCGAGTGTATCGGAGCCGTGTAGAACCTCAATTCCGTTAGTACTGACGATAGGCCTAAATTGATAGAATAATGAAACTCCCTGATGCTAAACAAAATTAAGTTAACGTTTCTCACATTTTCTTTTGATTCGAAGGGGTAAAGTTGCAGTTTGAAATTGGCTAATTTTTGACCAAAAAAAGATTGATTTCTACCCCGCTTTTTCGGAAAAGAACATTCCTTCAAGTTAAAAATGTGTATATTACTTGCCTATAGAGAACTCAAAGCAAAAGAAAGCTGTACAAAATCATAAGCATTTAGATCATAACCCTAAAACAAACTCACGAACTTCTGCGATTCGACGCTTAGCCTGATATGGTCGATATTGTAGTAGAGGGAAGTGTGTGGGGTATCGTGGCAGAGCTCGCGATGTACCACGTTGTGGTCTTTATAGGAAACCATTAATGGGACTAATTACACTCACAATTACACTCATGAGCGGAAGTTTCTTTTCGCTTTTCACGTTTTTTGTGTTCTACGGTCAAAAATTAAACAACTTATTTTTTCGGATTCATAGACTGCTTCAAATAGTCTTGATAGCTCGGGGTTGAAATTTTTCATGTTCATTCTGATTATGGTTGATGAGCCGAGTTATCTAGAGACTCTTGAGAATCTTGTCTACAGGATGCCTCATAATTACTCATAATCACTGTGGAGGGTCTAACTTAGTCAAATGATCACCGGCTTTCACAGACATTTTACGAGTGAATTTGGAGCGGGTCTCCTGTAGCGGTGTCTATTATCTAATCGATAGGAGTTCACAATTTTTTGAAATAGGCTTTCAGCTTTGGCGGTCGCGCTCAACCTGGCACACACTCTAGTTTTGGGGCTCAGGGTGCCAGGCATGATGTGACTCCCAACTTTGAAAGCTTGTTTAAAATATTTATGAACTCCTATCGGATAGATAATAGACACCGCTACAGGAGACCCACTCAAGATTTTCCTGTAAAATTGTTGTGGGAATCGTTTACCTTTTGAATGAGCTACATTAAAGTGATTATGATTAATTATGACACACCCTGTAAAAGCTTTTAATTCTACATGCTGATTTGTTTTTTGAAATCTAATCTTTTTTTATTTACAGGTATACGGACGCCAAGCAATGTCGTTTGAAATGCGGAAGTTGACGTCATTCCCCATGCAGAAGCTATGCTATGACCTAGAGCTGGAGGTTTTGGAGCAAATGAAGCCGGAAGATACAATGGAGTTGGTCAAGGTGAATGCAGGATTTCGATCGATTCTGCTGCGGGCACCCTGGCTAGTGTTTGGGCGTCACGTGCACCGGATCTTTTCTCGTGATGATTGGATTTCCATCAACCATCGTCCCCATGACTCCACCCTCACGCTTAATGTCGCTCTCCGCTTTCCATTGTTCAAACGAATCCACTCGTGTGACCTATTTGAGACGGGGTTCGACGAACCATTCTGCGACCTAATCGCCCCGATTCTGAATCACCTGAAGTCTGTGAAACATTTGGAGCTGTCCGTGCGAACGAACGAGGATTTGCTGAAATTTCTTGAGAATTTCCGCTCGGTGATTGGAAAATCCGCGGATATTAATGTGGACATTGATTTGTTTGAAGAAAATCAAGTGATCAGCGAACATTTCGAGAATTTCATTGCAAATCAGATGAATGACTGCGAAAAAGTCTGTTTTCATTGGACTTCCGCTGCTGCGTTTCACGTCTACTACGCTGCTTTTGCCAAGACTTCGATCAAATTCTTCGAAATCCGTGGAACATGCTTGGCCAATGATGGGTTTGAAAAGCTCTTGCAATCAATCGTTGAAAAGGGGAAAGCAAGCAGGAATGTGAAAGCGGCTATTTATTTGAATGACGATGATTCTCAGGAGAGGGATTGCCGAATCGTCGATTTTCTTTCGCGATTCTCCGGAATGAAGCGTCTTGAGGGGGGAAATCAGCAAAAAGTGATCAAAATAGCGAAAGAGATCTGGGATAAGCATTTGGATTACGATTTTGAGTTCTCAGAGAAATCAGTCATTTTTCGACGGAACATTGACTCGAAGAGGGATTGTGTCTACATGTTGGGATCATGCACATACGAGGATGATATACATTCCGGAACTGGAACTGGAACCGGAACGGAATTTTTCGCTTTCTACATTCATCCGGAAGCGGGAAAAATTGAGTTTTGACAAGTTTTTATCGGGTTTTATACAGTTTTAGTGCTTTTGTTGTGTTATAGTCACATTGTCATTGATTTCTTCCAATTCATCCATTTTCGAGATTTCTTATGCAACTGGAGCACAACTTGACAAGGATGAATCTTTGTTTCTATGTATGATTATTATTTGACAAGGATGTATTATTTGTTTCGTAAAAAAATAAAGCTTTATAAATAGCTGAGAAAGAGTGAAATAAAGAAGTTAGCCGGAATAAGTGGAAGGGCATACACATCGATCGAAGGGATTGCTGTTTTCTGAACTCCTTGTCCTCGTAGTTTCCGGGCACTTCAAACGGATCGTCACCCTTTGAACGCCGATCACTTTGTCCGGAAGGCCTTTTCTTTTGAAAGTTTTGAGAAAATTGTAACAGGGCGAGATATAAAGGCGGGGTTACAAAATCAAAATACCAGATTCATTTCTAATATTACAAAGATTACAAGGCAAATTTTTTCTTTTCCATGGATAGTTTTTGAGAGAATTGCTGTCATTCTTTTAAAAATTGGTGATCTTTTAGCTTTTCGGAAAGTTTATTCAAATCAATATTTACAGAAAGACAAATTTCACGGTTTTTCGTGATTTAGCTTATTCTTGCCGGGTTTCCGGTCGTAGTTGCTGAAATTTTATTCAAATTTTCGGGCTCAAAGAGTGGGGGAAGCGGGGAGGATCAAAGAGAATCGAAAAACTGAGAAATCGTGAATAATTTTGAATGTATGGAAGAAATTTGGACTTAAAGCAAAGCTTTGGTTCTCATTTGGGATTCAATTAGACTCTCATTCGGTTCCGATTCAGTTCCGATCAGTTTCTCATTCGGTTCCGATTCGGCTCGGAATAGGTTCTCATTCGGATCACATTCGGTTCCTATTCGGTGCCGATCCGGTGAAAGTGAAATAAAAAAGCTAGCCAGAATAATTGGAATGGCATCCACATCGATTGGAAGGATTGCTATGGTTTCGAAACTCCTTGTCCTCGAGGTTTTCGGGCACTTCAAACGGATCCTCACCCTTTGAACACGCATAATTTTGTCCGGAAATATTTTTCTAAAGTTTTTGAAAAATTGTAACAGGGCGAGATACAAAGGCCAGCTTAAGATTACAGTAGCGGGTACGGTAGCGTGAACACAAGATAAAATTCAATGTTTTTCTTGACTGAAGTTGGAATTTGATCAATTCATCAATTATTCTGCCGATCTGGAGCACAACCTACCTGAAAAAAATTGTCGCTGGCAAAAACTGATTGCAGATTCGGAATCAGCGTGACAAAACGGCATCAGAGAGGCTATTTCCCGAGTCAAAAAAGCCACGATAGGTTAACAACCTTCCCTAGTTGGAATAATGAAATCATTACAGTATTCATTAAAGTAATACGAGAATACTGTTTCTCAGACATTTTTCGGGTTCTCCTTGCTCCGCAAAACTCATTGATCTTCAGACTCTGAAAAAATTTCCAGAGCTAAAAGATCAAATTTACACAAAATTGGAACAAATTCAGCCTATTTTCTATTAAACAATCGCGATTTTCAGCAAATTTTTCAAACAATCACTTTTTTTAGAAATTGTAATTATTTTTTTTTGGAAAATCTATCGTATTTTATCAATTCATTTTGCGAAAAACGATCATTGGATTGATTGAAAATGTAAATTTCTCGAAAGATCTCGAAAGAGAGTCTTTTCATTATTTTCGTCCGTTTGAAGGTATGAAATCTTTGAACAGTCGAACAGTAACAGAACAATATGTATGAACAAATAGCAAAGAAGTAACCAGTATGGCTTTGGATTAGTTACTTTTTAGCCCCTGCTTACAGGCTTAGGTTTTGGTTTTAGAGTTGATGGAGAAAACGAGACCATATGAGATGGAGAAAACGAGACCGTAGTTCAACCTTTGCATGCCTTTGTCCCTGTGTTTTAAAGGATTTTCCTGAAGCTTTTTCGATAGAATAATAGACATTCTATAGCTGATCCAACTTGTTACCGTCAAATTTCGAGGAAAGACGATTCATCCGTCCTTAAGATCCCCCCAAATGTAGCTTGTTCGACAAAATGTCTCCATTGATCTGCAACTGGCTCGATTCAGGCTCTCAAAGGCTAACTGTGGCTTCTGAATGACTCTCCAAGATTCCCTTTAGGAAGTTACCGTAATCCCGTTTTCGAAAAGATTCAGGAAAAGCTAGCGTAATCCCGATGTCCTCTAACAAGGGAATGATCAGAAGTGACCGTGATATCAAAATGAGGTGCAAACACGAGTCGAATACGGTGATCACGATGGTGCTCTCGGATTTTGCCAAGAAACCCTAGTTTTCGAGAAAATGCGTTACAAGTTTGGGCATCTAATAAATGTATTCCAAACTGTATCATTCTGGAAAGTCTATCTAGAGTGTTCAGCTGGTCCAGCAGATCTACCTGGTTAGGAAGAGCCCGCCTGTCCTCAAGCGAGCTCCTTTTCACCAGGGCAGATCCTCAAGAAGAAATGATCCTGGGCACCCGATTGATTCAATCGAGCGCCGAGGGTTAAGGCCCTTAGCGCCTGTGTTGTACCACGTTCCTGTCGTAATAGAAAACCATTAATGAGACTAATTACTTTCAGAAAGAGGCTTTTATGCCCGGCTTTTACGATTTTCCACTAAAATTAGCTATCCTTAAGTCTAGATTTAATCGATTTCTTTATTCTCCAAATTATATCCTATTTTTATCGAAACCCTTTGAAAACGAACTCTGTACGACTTTGTAGATCTCACAATAGGCTACAGTAACTTGGAGTCAGATAGCTGGAGTCGGATTGCTGGAGTCGGATCGCGAGCCAGGCCAGGCAAGATCAGACTACTCGTATAAGCATCTGAATTACCTTTTTAGTTCACGGAGAAATCAGATATTTTTAACATTGACTCGAGGAGGGATTGTGTCTACATGTTTGGATCATACACATACACGGATGATATAGATTCCCGAATCACAAAATTTTTCACCTTCTACGTTCATCCCCATCGGAAAAGATTTTGTTTTTGAGTTTTGAGAGTTTTTTATCGGGTTTTATACAGTTTTAGTGCTTTTGTTGTGTCATGGCCACATTGTCATTGATTTCATCCAATTGATCCATTTTCGATATTGCCGATGCAACTGGAGCAGAACTTGATAAGGATGACTCTTTGTTTCGATGTATGATTATTATTTGACAAGGATGTATTATTTGTTTCTCATAAAAAATAAAGCTTTATAAATAGCCAAGAAAAAAGTAAAATAAAAAAGTTAGCCAAAATAATTGTAATGGGATACACATCGATTGGACATCGGAGGGATTGCAGCGTTGAAAATGAAAGAGGCTGAAGAAACGATTCCTGTTCCCGATCTAGTATTACTGTAGCGTTATATAGATTATCATGCGTAAAAGATCTGCCCATTTTCCAGGGTCGAGAGTCCTATTTGGTGCCGAAAACGGTCGTGCTAGAGACTATCTAGAGCCGTAGTGGTGGGGGTTATTTTCTCAAGAAATCGCCTCAAGATTGGTTTCGCGGTTTACATCAGGTAGGTTTTTGGCTTTTTCTTGAAGCAAACCGAATAAACGACCGTAGAACGCCTGTATTTTTCATCTTAACTTCATCAGAAAACTTTCAATAACCAGTAAATACTGGAATTTCATTTCTTAAACCTTGTTTAGAATTAACAAGCTTTGCTGTAAGTTCAAATTTCTTTCATACATTCAAAATTAAGCTTTTTTGGTTAAACCTAGTAAGCAGAGGATTTAAATGCATCCAATTTGGTGGAAAGTCTCGAAACTGGTCTAGAAAATTGATATCATTACAGAATTACAGTGGAATACGATTTCTCAGAGAGTTTTTCAATTCTCTTTAATCCTCCTTGCTTCCGAAACTCTTTGAGCCCCAAAATTTCAATAAAATTTCAGCAACTACGATCGGAAACTCGGCAAGAATAAGCTAAATCACGAAAAAACGTGAAATTTGTCTTTCTGTAAATATTGATTTGAATAAACTTTCCGAAAAGCTAAAAGATCTTCAATTTTTAAAAGAATGACAAAATTTTCTCAAAAACTATCCACGGAAAAGAAAAAATCTGAAACCTTTGTAATATTAGAAATGAATCGGGGATTTTGATTTTGTAACCCCGCCTTTATACACTGTGGTGCAAAAGTCCTGTCCCACTTACTTTTCTGAAACATTTTGTCAAAATTCTAAAATTTTTCGAAAACAACTTTTTAAGTAACGGGTTTTTTTAGTAGCTTATCCCTTCATCTTTTACTATGTAAATGCCCGTACTCCAATATTTTGTTGTTTTTTAAAAACCTTTTTTTTCGTAAAACTTGAGAAAAAAGATGGTGCAAAAGTCTTGTCTCACTAACAAAAATTTGTATTTTCTCTTTGCCTTTGTTTGTTCTCATGAATTTTTTGTACTATATTTTTATTTTTAGATGTCGACTCGCAAATATTTATCAACTCCTGATAAGCAAAAGATCGTGCAGGCAAAGAAATATGGATATTCATCACCTTCTATTGCGATGCTCTTCAAATGCAATAAAAGGACGGTGAATCGGCTAGCAGCAAAATCGGAAGAAGGCCAAAGTCTTCACAGAGCTTCGAAAATTGGTCGTCCACCGATTACAACAAAAACTGAAGATCGAGCACTTATCATTGACCATAAAATCGACCCGAATCTGACTTCGAGCCATGGAATCATGAAGTTGAAGGCCACGTCTAACAAAAATATTTCTCGATGGAGCATCAACCGTCGCTTGATTCGAGCAGGATTGCATGCAAGAAGACCAGCAAAACGACCCTTGACCATTGCAAAAACTCGGAAGCTGAGATATGATTTTGCAAAGAACTACGAGTGTTGGACTTCCGATGACTGGGCCCGAGTCATTTTTACCGATGAGACTAGAATTAATTTATACTACCCGGACGGTAACCATTTAATCAGAAGACCAATTGGACAACGTTATAACCTCAAATACGTTAAGCCAACGGTCAAATTCGGTGGTGGGAGCATTATGTTGTGGGGTAAGTGTTCGATCTCGACGAATCTCGACGCTCAAAGGTACAAGTCAATCATAGAGAACAACTTAATTCCATTTGCAAACACGAACATGCCACAAGGATGGGCCTTATATCAAGACAACGCTCCATGCCACAAAAGTCAGCTAATGATGGGCCGAGTTGTCCGGCTTGCAAATGAAGGAAGAGCTCGCCTACCCGGCGTTTTTGCTGCTTATCGTGTAGAATTGATCAAAGTGCCTCCTTATTCGCCGGATTTGAATGTTATAGAGCATCTTTGGGCTCGGGGCAAGATATTCAACACAAAGGTCGAGCTTTGGTTCTTTATCAGAAACGTTTGGCGACAAATT
Organism: Mesorhabditis belari; assembly: GCA_958450365.1. NCBI lineage: Eukaryota > Metazoa > Nematoda > Chromadorea > Rhabditida > Rhabditidae > Mesorhabditis > Mesorhabditis belari. The sequence goes on along the minus strand of CAUEEP010000307.1, from coordinate 124,517 downwards.
TCTTCGGGAATTCTACGTGATTTGGTCGACTCAATGCCTCAACGAATTCAAGCAGTGATTCAAGCAGTGATTTTGGCTAAAGGAGGACCGACCAAATATTAATCTAGCTTTCCTTTTTGAATGGTGGGACAAGACTTTTGCACCATATATTTTTTGATGTTAAACTTTATTTGTTATTTTCTTTCAGGTAATAAATTTTTTAAATCTAAAAACTTGTTTATATAAAAACTTACAACTTAGGGTTCAGAAAAACCCCTTTACTTAAAAAGTTGTTTTCGAAAAATTTTAGAATTTTGACAAAATGTTTCAGAAAAGTAAGTGGGACAGGACTTTTGCACCACAGTGTATAAAGGCGGGGTTACAAAATCAAAATCCCCGATTCATTTCTAATATTACAAAGGTTTCAGATTTTTTCTTTTCCGTGGATAGTTTTTGAGAAAATTTTGTCATTCTTTTAAAAATTGAAGATCTTTTAGCTTTTCGGAAAGTTTATTCAAATCAATATTTACAGAAAGACAAATTTCACGTTTTTTCGTGATTTAGCTTATTCTTGCCGAGTTTCCGATCGTAGTTGCTGAAATTTTATTGAAATTTTGGGGCTCAAAGAGTTTCGGAAGCAAGGAGGATTAAAGAGAATTGAAAAACTCTCTGAGAAATCGTATTCCACTGTAATTCTGTAATGATATCAATTTTCTAGACCAGTTTCGAGACTTTCCACCAAATTGGATGCATTTAAATCCTCTGCTTACTAGGTTTAACCAAAAAAAGCTTAATTTTGAATGTATGAAAGAAATTTGAACTTACAGCAAAGCTTGTTAATTCTAAACAAGGTTTAAGAAATGAAATTCCAGTATTTACTGGTTATTGAAAGTTTTCTGATGAAGTTAAGATGAAAAATACAGGCGTTCTACGGTCGTTTATTCGGTTTGCTTCAAGAAAAAGCCAAAAATCTACCTCATGTAAACCGCGAAACCAATCTTGAGGCAATTTCTTGAGGAAATAACCCCCCACCACGGTACGGCTCTAGATAATCCCTGGTACGACCGTTTTTCGGCACCAAATAGAACCCTCGACCCTGAAAAATGGGCAGATCTTTTACGCATGATAATAATCTATATAACACTACAGTAATACTAGAACTACAATTAACAACTAAAGAACTACTGCACTCTAGGCTACCGTAAAACCTTCTTGGTTCCCGGTAGGCACTGTTGGGATCAAAATTCACCATTCGATCGGAAAAACTTGTTACTAAAGCTACGCCAAACCTCAATGACGACTTTTGTTTGAAGAGTTTTGGTGGAGTTGTTGAGCTTTCTTTTAGGGTTGTTGTTTCTTTTCTTGTTTGTGTCTCCTCCAATCCATCATCAATCCCTTTTTTCGTTGTACTCTAGTGTGTCTTTGGGTTTAGGAGATTTATAATAGTTAAAGGTTTAGACCTTGATCACTAGATCTAGCTGAAGATGAAAACCAGTCTAGCGTAAAGTAGACAGTCTAGCAAGTCTTGGCTTACTAGTACAAGTATATAATTGCCCTAGTTAGAATGGCGAAAACAGACCTCGTCCAGCTAGGGATTCATAAGTATTCGTTTGCGAATCCCTATACTTATCTAGACTTAGATTTAGACTCGTAAAGTTACAAAAATTACAAAATTGCGCAAACCTTGCAATGGCAATTTGCAAGATGCAAAACAAAATGCATTCAGGTCAACTTTCCAAAAGCCAGATCGTAATTTGACTTCTGATCTTGCCGACTTTACTCTTATCCCAAAACCAGGCATGGATTTACTTGCTAAACCTTTTAATAATTTTAGCCTTATCGGGTTTCAAAACCGTGGCCTCATCAGTACCCTGATTGCTTGTTTCTAACAATTTCATCTTTTTCAATGTCAACTATAGGATCTAGAAGTGAAATCTCCACAAAAATCGAAACTTCTTCTAAACCTCAATTTTCTCGGGAATAGGAATCGTTTCTTGAGCCTCTTTCAATTTCAACGCTGCAATCCCTCCGATGTCCAGTTGATGTGTATCCCATTCCAATTATTTTGGCTAACTTTTTTATTTCACTCTTTCTCGGCTATTTATAAAGCTTTATTTTTTATAGGAAACAAAAAATACACCCTTGTCAAATAATAATACATAGAAATACATAGAAACAAAGATTCATTCCTGTAAGCTCAGCTCCAGTTGCATGGGCAATTTCGAAAATGGATGAATTGGATGAAATCAATGATAAAACCATGATACAACAAAAGCACTAAAACTGTATCAAGACAAAAACTCTCGAAACTCCATCTTTTCACACTGCGGATGAACGTAGAAAGCGAAAAAATCCTTTCCGGTTCCGGAATCTATATCATCCGTGTATGTGTATGATCCAAACATGTAGACACAATCCCTCCTCGAGTCAATGTTTCGTCGAAAAATATCTGATTTTTCTGTGAAATAAAAATCGTAATCCAAATGCTTAGTCCAGATTTCTTTCGCAATTTTGATGACTTTTTGCTGATTTTCCCCGTCGAAACGCTTCATTCCAGGGAATCGCGAAAGAAAATCGACGATTCGGCAATCGCTCTCCTGAGAATCACGGTCATTCACATAAATAGCCGCTTTCAAATTCTTGCTTGGGATCCTCTTTTCAACGATCGATTGCAAGACCTCCTCAAACCCATGACCGGTCAACTCTATTATTAACAATTTTATCGAATTCTTGGCAAAAGCAGCGTAGTAGAAATGAAATTCAGCAGCGGAACTACACCACAAAACGACTTCTTCGCAGTCATTCATATGATTTGCAATGAAATTCTCGAGATGTTCGCTGATCACTTGATTTTCTTCAAACAAATCAATGTCCACACAAATATCCGCGGATTCTGCAATCACCGAGCGGAAATTCTCAAGAAATTTCAGCAACAACCCCTTCGTGTTCACATATGTCCACAAATGTTTCACAGACTTTAAGTGATTCAGAATCGCCGCGTCTTGGTCGCGGAATGGTTGGTCGAACCATGCCTGAAACACGTCACACGAGTGGATTCGTTTGAACAATGGAAAGTGGAGAGTGGCATTAAGTCTGAGGCAGGAGTCATGGGGAAGACGAGTGGCCCAAATCCAATCATCCCGAGAGCGTAACCGGTGCACGTGACGCCCAAAAACTATCCAGGGTGTCCGCAGCAGAATCGATCGAAATCCTGCATTCACCTTGACCAATTCGATCGTATCTTCGGGCTTCATCTGCTCCAAAACCTCCAGCTCTAGGTCATAGCATAGCTTCTGCATGGGGAATGACGTCAACTTTCGCATTTCAAACGACATTTGGCTTGGCGTCCGTCTACCTGTAAATAAAAAAACAATTAGATTTCTAAAACCAAGTCAGCAATTAGAATTAAAAGCTTTCACAGGGTGTGTCATAATTGATCATCACACTTGAGGGTAGCTCATTCCAAAGGCAAACAATTCCCACAAAAATTTTTGGCGGGACTCCTGTAGCGGTGTCTATTATCTAACCGATAGGAGTTCAAAAATATATTTATATTTTAAATTTTTAAAATATTTTAAACAAGCTTTCAAAGTTGGGAGTCACATCATGCCTGGCACCATCAGCCCCAAAACTAGATTGTCTGCCAGGTTGAGCCCGACCCCAAAGTTGAAAGTCCATTTTAAAAAATTGTGAACTCCTATCGATTCGATAATACACACCGCTACAGGAGACCCGCTCCAAATTCACTCATAAAATGTTTGTAAATCGGTGATCATTTGACTGAGCTAGACCCTCCACAGTGATTATGAGTAATTATGACGGACTCTGTAGACAAGACTCACAACAATCTCTGGATAACTCGGCTTATCAAGCATAATCAGACTGAACATAAAAAATTTCAACCCCGAGCTATCAAGACAGCAAAAAACCATTTTAAGCAATCTATGAATCCGAAAGCGAAAAGAAACTTCCGCTCACGCTATTAGATGTGAGTTTAATTAGTCTCATTAATGGTTTTCTATAAAGACAACAACGTGGTACGACGCGATCTCAGCCACGATACGCCGATCACTTCCCTCTACTAGAATATCGACCATATCAGGCTAAACGTCGAATCGCAGAAGTTCGTGAGTTGGTTTTTGGGTTATGATCTAAATGCTTATGCTTTTGTACAGCCTTCTTTTGCTTTGTTGCCTGCTCTATGGGCAAGTAACATACATATACAACCGCTTTTTAACTTAAAGGAATGTACTTTTTCGGAAAAGGGCGGTAGAATTCGATCTTTTTAGAAGATTAGAATCAAAAAATCATAAGACTTAAAACAAAATGTGCGACACGTTAACTTCATTTTGTTTAGCATCAGGGAGTTTCGTTATTCCATCAATTTAGGCCTATCGTCAGTACCAACGGATTTGAAGTTCTAAATGGCACCGATACACAGCTCAGCATTGTCGCTTATAAGGGAGAGTTTGAGAAGCCGTTGATCAGGTAAGATTTGACTAAATTCGACGCCTTTTTCAAGATAAATATCAAAGGTATAAAATAATCCTACTGCCTGACGCTAAACAAAAGGAAAATGAAACAACAAAACACCTACAGGCCATTTTAGAAAGCTCCACAAAAGCAAAGGCATTTAGATCTAAACCTCAAAAAGAAACTCACAAACTTCCGCGATTCGGTTGATATAGGCGATAGGGGAATAGAATATAGTGCGGTGGCGTGGTCGGCTTGTCGTGGCTAAGCTCGTCTTGTACCCGAAATTAGGTGGGTCAGCAGCACCATCTCTGCAAAATAAACATATATAGGTTGGTAAGGGATTTTCGTTATAAATAGTAAAAACAGGAAAAAAGTGAAAATAAAATAGGCACCCACTCGGGAGCGCTTGTAAAATGAATGACTGTCCGAAAATTTCGCGCCTTTTTTACAAAATCATTAGCTGAATATCTTTTCCCTGAAGATACTCAGCTAACCGGCGAAACACTCGCTTGCCAATGGGTAATACTAGATTTGCCCATGGCTATAAAAAGAAAGAAAAGATTTGCCAATGGTTTGAAGCCGGAGATACGGCGTTTTTGAATTTTCTTATCTTGCTTTCAAAAGGAAACTCGAATGTTTTTTGACGCGAAATTGTAATTGTTTTTTATTTTTTCACATCCAAGAAGATTTTGATACCATCTGCTGACAAATACAATGAAATCGTTGTGAAAATCCAAGAATTCAGCGAGGGAAACGATAAGAAGAAAAAAAAATCACGCGATGGTGTCAACTTGCTAAATCGTTTCTCTCTACGATACGAACAGGACCAAGCGAATCTTTACAGTCACCGAAGCGGGCAAAACAATCAACCAAAGTGAGTGGTCAGGAAGGAGGAGCTCTTCAATCTACTGATGGACACTCACAAACGACTAGGACCCGCTGAACGCGATATTATGTGGAGGGAACTTCGCGACTATCATGGAATATCAAAGGAGATTATTGAAATTTTTGTCAAGCTCTGTGATGAATGAGATCTGAAGAAGGGTGGACCCAAGAAAGGAATTGTTATAAAACCAATTGTGACAAAAGAACAAAAGAACATTCTGATTTGCTCTTTCGACGGATGTACTCGTGAGTTTTTCCAAAACCCTTTTTTGCCTTATTGATTGATAAATAAATGTCATTTTCTTTATCAAAGTTGACAGAATTGAGTGATTCGATCGGTGGCCAGAGCTGCAAATTAACGGTCCCAGAAATTTGACGCCGTCTGCAAATTGGCTTGCTAAATGGCTTTTTGCCCTCTCTTGTTTCCGATGATCTCCAATCGATGTGTATGCCATTCCAATTATTCTGGCTAACTTTTTTATTTCATTTCACTTTTCGGCTATTCATCAAGCTTTATTTTTATAGCAAACAAATAGTACATTCTTGTCAAATAATAGTCATATATCGAAACAAAGATTAATCCTTGTCAACTTCTGCTCCAGTTGCATAGGCAATATCGAAAATGGATGAATTGGATGAAATCCATGACAATGTGACCATGATACAACGAAGGCACTAAAACTGTATGAACCCCGATACAAAACTCTCAAAACCTCGTCTTTTCCGATTGCGGATGAACGTAGAAAGCGAAAAATTCCGTTCCGGTTCTGGTATCATCCGTGTATGTGTGATCCAAACATGTAGACACAATCCCTTCTCGAGTCAATGTTCCGTCGAAAAATGTCTGATTTCTCTGTGAAATCGAAATCGTAATTCAAATGCTTATCCCAGATTTCTTTCGCTATTTTGGTGACGTTTTGCTGATTTTCCCCGTCGAAACGCTTCATTCCAGGGAATCGTGAAAGAAAATCGACGATTCGGCAACCCCTCTCCTGAGACCCTTGGTGCCGAAAAACGGCCGTGCTAGGGACTATCTAGAGCCGTACAGTGGTGGGGGTTATTTCCTCAAGAAATCGCCTCAAGATTGGTTTCGCGGTTTACATGAGGTAGATTTTTGGCTTTTTCTTGAAGCAAATCGAATAAACGACCGTAAACCGGGTGTATTTTTGAGCTTAACTTCATCAAAAACCTTCAATAACCAGTAAATACTGGAGTTTCATTTCTTAAGCCTTGTTTAGATTTGACAAGCTTTGGTTTAGGTTCAAATTTCGTTCATACATTCAAAATGAGGCTTTTTTTGGTTAAATCTAGTAAGCAGAGGATTTAAATGCATCCAATTTGGTGGAAAGTCTCGAAACTGGTCTAGAATAATGATATCAGAATTACAGTAGAATACGATTTCTCAGAGAGTTTTTCGCTTCTCTTTGATCCTCCTTGCTTCCAAAACTCTTTGAGCCCCAAAATCTCAAGAAAATTTCAGCAACTACGATCGAAAACTCGGCAAGAACAAGCTAAATCACGAAAAAACGTGAAATTTTTGTTTTTTGCAAATATTGATTTGAATAAACTTTCCGAAAAGCTAAAAGATCTTCAATTTTTAAAAGAATAAGAAAATTTTTCACAAAATTTAAACAAATTTCGTCTATTTTCTATTCAACAACCGTGATTTTCAAGAAATTTTTTAAATAATCGCTATTTTACAAATTCTGATTCACTTTTCTTAAAAATCCCTCATTTTTCTTTAGTTTTCTATTCTATTACCGTGATAACGGATTTCTTTGAATTGCAGCTCTGGCCACCGATCGAATCACTCAATTCTGTCAACTTTGATAAATGAAATGATATTTATTTACCAATAAGGCAAAAACGGTAAAAAAGACAAAAGCTACAAACGTGAAAACTCTTAAACTTTGTTCAAAGGATAAAGCATAACTAGTAACGTCGTTTTGTGTTGTAATTCCGCTACATTTCACTTCTACTACGCTGCTTTTGCCAAGACTTCAATAAAATTCTTGGAAATCACTGGAATACGCCTGGCCGATGATGGGTTTGAAAAGGTCGTGCAATCAATTGTTGAAAAGGGGATCCCAAGCAAGAATTTGAAAGCGGGTATTTATGTGAAAGATCATGCTTCTCAGGAGAGCGATTGCCGAATCGTCGATTTTCTTTCGCGATTCCCTGGAATGAAGCGTTTCGACGGGGAAAAGCAGCAAAAAGTCATCAAAATCGCGAAAGAAATCTGGGATAAGCATTTGTATTACCATCTTGAGTTCACAGAGAAATCAGACATTTTTCGACGGAACATTGACTCGAGGAGGGATTGTGTCTACATGCTTGGATCATACACATACACGGATGGTTACGGAACCGGAACCGGAACGGAATTTTTCGCTTTCTACGTTCATCCGCAATCGGGAAAGATTGAGTTTTGACAAGTTTTTATCGGGTTTGGATAGTTTTAGTGCTTTTGTTGTGTCATGGTCACATTGTCATTGATTTCATCCAATTCATCCATTTTAGATATTGCCTATGCAACTGGAGCAGAAGTTGACAAGGATGAATCTTTGTTTCGATGTATGATTATTATTTCACAAGGATGTATTTTTTGTTTCGTATAAAAAATAAAGCTTTATAAATAGCCGAGAAAGAGTGAAATAAAAAAGTTAGCCGGAATAAGTGGAAGGGCATACACATCGATCGGAGGGATTGCTGCGCTTTCTTAGCTCCTTGTCCTTGTAGTTTTCGGGCGCTTCAAACGGATCGTCACCCTTTGAACGCCCATCACTTTGTCCGGAAATGTTTTACTTTTGAAAGTTTTAGGAAAATAGTAACAGGACAAGATATAAAGGCGTGGTTACAAAATCAAAATCCCCGATTCATTTCTAATATTGCAAAGATTTTACAAATTTTTTCTTTTCCATGGATAGTTTTTGAGAAAATCGCTGTGATTCTTCTAAAAATTGATGATCTTTTAGCTTTTTGGAAAGATTCAAATCAATATTTACAGAAAAACAAAAATTTCACGCTTTTTCGTGATTTAGCTTATTCTTGCCGACTTTCCGATCGTAGTTGTTGAAATTTTATTCAAATTTTGGGGCTCAAAGAGTGTGGGAAGGAAGGAGGATGAAGGCGAATCGAAAAACTCTGAGAAATCGTATTCTACTGTAATTCTGTAATGATATCAATATTCTAGACCAGTTTCGAGACTTACCACTAAATTCGATGCATTTCAATCCTCTGCTTACTAGATTTAACCAAAAAGCTTCATTTTGAATGTGTGAAAGAAATTTGAACTTGAAGCAAAGCTTGTCAACTCTAAACAAGGCTTTACTCTAATCCCGAAACCAGGCATGGATCTATTTGCTAAATCTGTTTTAATAATTTTAGCCTTCTCTGGTTTCCAAACCGTGGCCTTATCAGTGACCTGATTGCTTGTTTCTAACAATTTCATCTTCTTCAATGTCAACTACAAAATCTAGAAGTGAAATCTCTACAAAAATCGAAAATTCTTCTAAACCTCAATTTCCTCAAACGAGTTGATTTTCTCGGAAACAGGAATCGTTTCTTCAGCCTCTTTCATTTTCTTCCGTTTCTTCACGATCATTTCAGTCTCTTTATCGATTTTCGCCTCTCCATCCAACTCCAATTTCATCTCCTCCCCAGCCTTTTGCTCTTCGTTCTTCTTTCCATCCACTTTTTCGCTTTTCTTCTCGATTTCGTCAACTATCTAAAAGATTCGATATGGTAAAGATTAAGCTAATTGTTATAGCTTTTGTACTTTATACTTTGTACTCGTACTTTCACGGAAACATACCCTTTCTAGCACACCGATTTCTTTATGTTTTATCAGAGTAACCTTGAGAATTCAGTGCGTCAGAAACGATGCGTTTAAACAAAAACAAAGTACAAACAAAGTTCGATATAAAGAATAGCTTGGGGAACGAAAATTTCGATATAACGAACCAAAAACGTGCCTCCAATTGCTAGCCTAGCTGCCCTCGACGGCCGCTGATTGCATTTGGCTTGGGCAGAAATTTAGGGCACGTTTTAGAATTTCAAAATCGTTGTATCGAAGTTCATTGTATCGATGCGATTCTACACAAAAGTTTGCTTAAACGCAATCCATCTGGCGTACTAATGACAGTCTGAAAGGGTCTGGAAAATAGAAATTTTACTGTTTAATCGCTTTAACCAATGCGCTAGATGGGAAAGTACATCAAGATTGACCTCATCAAGCGATTCACTCAATTCTTTCACTCGTCCATTCTCATTGAGCTTTTTTGAAATGATTTCTTTTAGTGCAGAGAGTTTCGATGATTTCTGAGGAATCTGAAATGATTCAGGTCTCTTTTTGAATTCATTTCCGATCATTGTAGTGTCTTTCTAAAGAGATTATACAATTCTACGATCTTTCCAAGTAACTACTAGATTTAAAGCTTATCTTCTACAAGTTCAAACCTAAAAAAGAAACAAACATATCAAAAAATATATACTTTAACAAATATAAGTAAATTTTTATTCAACAATTTTAGCCCAGCCTTTACGTCGTTGATTGTCTAGAAATGACGGGAAAAACGTAAAAATTGAATTTGTGACAAAATCTCGTTTAAATCTCTTAGAAAAACGAAAACTAAAAAGTGATTCAAATATTTTTATGTCCTTTAGATACAAAAACTTTTAAATAGTCAAGATTTAAATGCAAATAGCCTTAAAAAGGCAAAAGTTCATGATTTTCGCATTAGAATATGGTGGCTTTAAATAGTGACCTTCTAGAGCCTCTTTTGTGAATTTTTATCCAAATTCTTTTGATAACATATCTAATTTATCAGCAAAAATGATAGGAATCGACTTTTTCGCCAAAAATTACCTCAGTAAGTGGCTCGGATTCGACATCATCTATCCCTTTCACTCCTTCAACTTCAACAACACGGCCCAGGGTTTCCGGCACGTCTCCAGAGCTTTCTTGCTAAGGATTTTAATTTTGGTTTTCCCACACAAGCAGCTTCCCGATGTGGTGACGGTTGCATTGGAGGAGGCTGAAATTTAAAGTGGACCTTCACTCAAATTAAACAATACCCCGTGATAATTTTCGCTGAATTTAATAAGTTTTCTAGTTTAAAAACAATAGAACATTTAGAACCAAAAACAGACCACGGACCGGATTTTTTCTTTCCCGATCTTTCTTTTGCATCAACCTAGTAGTTGGAGTTTCTTATTTGAGAATGAAGATGAGAATTGGCAGAGCCAAGAAAAGAATAGCGCCAATCAATTCGCCGATCCCGACAACCGAAAAATTTAAAGCTAAATATCTTTTTTTGAGCCATCTACAGAGCAAAAGAAAAATCCCTATGAAAAGCGGGAAAATCTTTACCTTTTTCGTACCTTTACTACCGTAACCCATCCCATAGTTTTCAAATCCTCCAGTAAGTTTTAAAGCTTCGTTTATGGGGAACTTTCAGATCCCCACCGAAATCCGTACAACTTATATGTCGACGTTGCTCTTCATCACGACAAGGCTTGTCTCTAGACAGCAAAATTAGGCAAAAGTCAATGATTTTGACTCCTGGATGGACTACAGTGCTCATGTTGTTACAGTAGATTGCTAGAGTACTATGGCACTGCTTTACAGTAGAGTTTAGATCCGAGCCTCACTGTGCGAATGCGGGTGTGAAGGCGGAGGTTCTCCTCAAGCAACAAGCCTACATCAACGCGGAATTGCGATTGACTTAGAAGTCGATTTTGAGTAAATTTGATGTCCGGTTAAATTGAATTGTTAAAATGATAGGGAAAAATGCAAATTTTACGGACTGAACAGATTCTTCAGAGGAAACACCGCCAACGCGCTCGTCGACTCGGTAGAGAACCGGAATCACATTTGAATGTGAATTGATTTAGATATACATACATTCAAAATAAAACTTTTTTTGGTTAAATCTAGTAAGCGGAGGATTTAAATGCATCCAATTTGGTGGAAAGTCTGGAAACTGGCCTAGATTATTGATATCCTTACCGAACTACAGTAGAACGACCGGAAACTCGACAGGAATAAGCTAAATCACGAAAAAACGTGACATTTTTGTCTTTCTGTAAACAGTGATTTGAATAAACTTTCCGAAAAGCTAAAAGATCATCAATTTTTCACAGAATGGCAGCGATTTTCTCAAAAATTATCCATGGAAAAGAAAAAGTTTATAAAATCTTTGTATTATTAGAAATGAATCGGCGATTTTGGTTTTTTTACCCCGCCTTTATAGCTTGCCCGGTTACTATTTTCCAAAAACTTTCAAAAGAAAAACATTTCAGGAAGTGATGGGCGAAAAAATCAAGAAAATCAAGAGCTTAAATCAAGAAAAACATAGGATTTGATTTTGTGTACTACTGTAATCGTAAACTTGTCTTTATATTTCGCCTTGTTACAATTTTCCAAAAAACTTCAGAAAAATAATTCCGGACAAAATTATGGGCGTTCAACGATTAGTGACGATTAGTTTGAAGTGCCCGAAAACTACGAAGACAAGGAGTTATGAAAACGCAGCAATCGATGTGTATTCCATTCCAATTATTTTGGCTAACTTTTTTATTTAACTTTTTCTCGGCTATTTATAAAGTTTTATTTTTTATACGAAACAAATAATACACCCTTGTCAAATAATAATCATACATAGAAACAAAGATTCATCCTTGTCAACTTCTGCTCCAGTTGCATAGGCAATATCGAAAATGGATGAATTGGATGAAATCAATGACAATGTGACCATCACATAATAAAAGCACTAAAACTGTATCAAAAACGATAAAAAACTCTCAAAACTCCATCTTCCCGATTGCGGATGAACGTAGAACGCGAAAAATTCCGTTCCGGTTCCGGTTCCGTAACCATCCGTGTATGTGTATGATCCAAGCATGTAGACACAATCCCTCCTCGAGTCAATGTTCCGTCGAAAAATGTCTGATTTCTCTGAGAAAGCAAAACGGTCACTCAAATTCTTATCCCAGATTTCCTTCGCGATTTTGGTGACTTTTTGCTGCATTTCCCCCTCGAAACGCTTCATTCCAGGGAATCGTGAAAGAAAATCGACGATTCGGCAATGCCTCTCCTGAGAATCGCGGTCATTCACATAAATAGCCGCTTTCAAATTCTTGCTTGGGATTCCCTTTTCAACGATTGATTGCACGACCTTTTCAAACCCATCAGCGGCCAAGTATATTCCATGGATTCTCAAGAATTCTATCGAAGTCTTGGCAAAAGCAGCGTAGTAGAAGTGAAATGCAGCAGCGGAATCACACCAAAAACGGACTTCTTTGCAGTCATTCATCTGATTTACAATGAAATTCTCGAAATGTTCCCTGATCACTTGATTTTCTTTCAAAAAATCAATTTCCACGTCAATAACCGCGCATTCTACAGTCACCGAGCGGAAATTCTCAAGAAATTTCAGCAACAACTCGTTCGTGTCAACATTGAGACGCAAATGTTTCACAGACTTCAAATTATTCAGAATCGCCGCGTTTTGGTCGTAGAATCGTTCGGAGAGCCATGCGTCAAATAGGTAACACGAGCGGATTCGTTCGAACAATGGAAAGTGGAGAGCGACATTAAGCGTGAGGCCGGAGTCAGGGGGACGATGATCGATCCAAGTCCCATCATTCCCCGGGCAGAACCGGTGCACGTGACGCCCAAAAACTATCCAGGGTGTCCGCAGCAGAATCGATCGAAATCCTGCATTCACCTTGACCAATTCGATCGTATCTTCCGGCCTCATTTGCTCCAAAACCTCCAGCTCTAGGTCATAGGATAGCTTCTGCATGGGGAATGAGGTCAACCTTCGCATTTCAAACGACATTTTGCTTAGCGTCCGTCTACCTGTAAATAAAAAATAATTAGATTTCCAAAACCAAGTCGGCAATTGAAATTAAAAGTTTTCACAGGGTGTGTCATAACTAATCATAATCGCTTTAATGTAGCTCATTCAAAGGGTAAACGATTCCCACAAAAATTGACAGGAAAATGTTGAGTGGGTCTCCTGTAGCGGTGTCTATTATCTAAACGATAGGAGTTCATAAATATTTTAAACAGATTTGCAAAGTTGGGAGTCACATTATGCCATGAGCCCCAAAACTAGATTGTGCGCCAGGTTGAGCGCCACCCCTAAAGTTGAAAGCCCATTTAAAAAAATTGTGGACTCTTATCGATTAGATAATGGGCACCGCTACAAGAGAGCCGCTCCAAATTCACTCGTAAAATGTTTGTGAAAATCGGTGATCATTTGACTGAGCTAGACTCTCCAGAGTGATTATGAATAATTATGACGCACCCTGTACACAAGATTATCAACAATCTCTAGATAACCCTGCTTTTCAACCATAATCAGAAGGAACATGAAAACTTTCAACCCCGAGCTATCAAGACAGTAAAAAAACTATTTTAAGCCATCTATGAATCCGAAAAAATAAGTTGTTTCATTTTTGATCGTAGAACGCAAAAAATGTGAAAAACGAAAAGAAACTTCCGCTCACGCTATTAGATGTGAGTGTAATTAGTCCCATTAATGGTTTCCTATAAAGACCACAACGTGGTACGATGCGAGCTCAGCCACGATACCCCGATCACTTCCCTCTACTATACTATCGACCATATCAGCCTAAACGTCGAATAGCAGAAGTTCGTGAGTTTGTTTCAGGGTTATGATCTAAATGCTTATGATTTTGTACAGCTTTCTTTTGCTTCTGCACAGTTTTCTTTTGCTTTGAGTTCTCTATAGGCAAGTTATATACACATTTTTAACTTAAAGGAATGTTCTTTTCCGGAAAAGCGGGGTAGAAATCAATCTTCTTTTGGTCGAAAATTAGCCAATTTCAAACTGCAGCTTTACCCCTTCGAATCAAAGCAAAATGTGAGACACGTTAACTTCATTTTGTTTAGCATCAGGGAGTTTCATTATTCTATCAATTTAGGCCTATCGTCAGCACCAACGGATTTGAGGTTCTACACGGCACCGATACACAGCTCAGCACTGTCGCTTCTAATGGAGAGTTTGAGAAGCCGTTGATCAGGTAATATCAAAGGTATAAGATAATGCAACTGCCCGACGCTAAACAAAAGGAAAATGAAACAACAAAACACCTACGGGCCATTTTAGAAAGCTTCACAAAAGTAAAAACATTTAGATCAAAACCCCGAAAACAAACTCACAAACTTCTGCGATTCGGTTGATATGGGCGAGGAGTGATGGGCGATAGTGGAATAGAATATAGTGGGGTGCAGTGGCCGGCGTGTCGTGGCTAAGCTCGCCTTGTACCCGAAATGCGGTGAGTCAGCAGCACCATCTCTGTAAAATAAACATATACAGGTTGGTAAGAGGTTTTCTTTATCAAGAGTTTTGCATGGAAAACTTGAATAAATCAATGAATTTTCTATAATTTTAAGCTCCCACCTCTCCACTGAGAAAGCTTCCCTCTGGTAAATTTGAATCAATCACCGTTTTATACTTTCGTGGTTTTGCAAAAGTTTTCCCCGGTCTTGTCATCAAAAGTAGCCAAGGTAACCACTCCAAAAACAGGTTTCGCATCTGAATTTTTCATTCTAATTCATTTCTGAGTACAGTACTCCACTCAGTACTCGTTTTCACCCACAGTACAGACTAGTTACAGCTTTTTAAGCCTTTTAAGCAGTACTCTTCACAATTTAAACACCTAAGACAGTAGTGTAAAGCCTGTTTTCTTTTTGAACTCACTGTATTGCTTAGTTTGTGCGTTTTTGGGTTTCTAAAGTGCACATTGATGATGAGGACTGTGCAAATAGCGGATAAACCGAGGAGCAGCAGAGAAGCCGAGAAGAAAGCAACTGCAAACATCAATATTCATATAAAAGTTAGAAAAAGCTATAAACAGCTAGAAAAAGCTATCAAAAGCTCTAACTTTTAACATAAAAACAGCTAGTAACAGTGTAAGCTCAGATTTGACGCTTAGACTCAGTGAGCTTTGGCCGGGTGGACCTTGAGCTAGTGGACCTTGAGCTAGTGGACCTTGACCCAGTGGACCTTGAGCTAGTGAACCATGACCCAGTGTACTTTAGCCC
Organism: Mesorhabditis belari; assembly: GCA_958450365.1. Classification (NCBI taxonomy): domain Eukaryota; kingdom Metazoa; phylum Nematoda; class Chromadorea; order Rhabditida; family Rhabditidae; genus Mesorhabditis; species Mesorhabditis belari. The sequence goes on along the minus strand of CAUEEP010000307.1, from coordinate 109,099 downwards.
AGGGTACCTTAGCCCAGTAGACCTTGAGCGAGTGTATCTTGACTCAGTGTACTTTGACCCATACCTGGCCAGCCTGGCCTCTAAACGAGCACTCAGAGATTATCCCCATTATCCCAAATAGATGATCAGACTGCAACCTTCCCAATCCTCACCTACAGCCGGGTGTTTCGTCAGTTAGCTGAGTATCTTCAGGGAAAGATATTCAGCTAATGATTTTGTCCAATGGGCGCAAAATTTTCGGAACATTCATTCATCCTACCAGCTCCTCCCGAGTGGGTGCCTATTTTATTTTATCTTTTTTTTCCTGTTTTTACTATTTCTAACGAAAACCCCTTAACAACCTGTATATGCTTCTTTTTGCAGAGATGGTGCTGCAGACCCACCGTATTTCGGGTACAACGCGAGCTTAGCCACGACACGCCGGCCACTTCACCCCACTATATTCCATGCCACTATCGCCCATCACTCCGCGCCCATATCAACCGAATCGCAGAAGTTTGTGAGTTTGTTTTCGGGGTTTTGATCTAAATGTTTTTGCTTTTGTGAAGCTTTCTAAAATGGCCTATAGGTGTTTTGTTGTTTCATTTTCTTCTTGTTTAGCGTCAAGTAGTAGCATTATTTTATACCTTTGATATTTATCTTGATCTCGGGCAAACAAAGGCGTCGGTTTAGTTAAATCTTACCTGATCAACAGCTTTTCAAACTCTCCATTATAAGCGGCAGTGCTGAGCCGTGTAGAACCTCAAATCCGTCGGTACTGAAGATAGGCCTAAATTGATAGAATAATGCAACTGCCTGATGCTAAACCAGATGAAGTTAACGTGTCTCACATTTTGTTTGGTCTCGAAGGGGTAAAGTTGCAGTTTGGAATTTGCTAATTTTTGACCAAAAAAAGATTGAATTTTTCCGCGCTTTTCCGAGAAAGTACATTCCTGTAAGTTTTTTAAAAGTTAAAAAACGCTTGTGCATATTACTTGCCTATAGGGCGGGCAACTCAAAGCCAAAAAAGCTTTACAAAATCATAAGCATTTAGATCATAACCCTGAAACAAACTCACGAACTTCTGCGATTCGACGTTTAGCCTGATATGGTCGATATTGTAGTAGAAGGAAGTGATCGGGGTATCGTGGCTGAGCTCGCGTTGTACCACGTTGTTGTCTCTATAGAAAACCATTAATGAGACTGATGACACTCACATCTAATAGCGTGAGCGGAAGTTTCTTTTCGCTTTCATATTTTTTGTGTTCTGCGGTCAAAAATTAAACAACTTATTTTTTCCTATTCATAGATCGCTTAAAATAGTTTTTTTACTGTCTTGATAGCTCGGGGTTGAAATTTTTCATGTTCATTCTGATTATAGTCTTATAAGATAAGCGGAGTTATCCAGAGGTTGTTGAGAATCTTGTGTACAGGATGCGTCATAATTACTCATAATCACTCGGGAGGGTCTCGCACAGTCAAATGATCACCGATTTTCACAAACATTTTACGAGTGAATTTGGATCAGGTCTCCTGTAGCGGTGTCTATTATCTAATCGATACGAGTTCACGATTTTTTTAAATGGGCTTTCAACTTTGCGGGTCGGGCTCAACCTGACACACGATCTAGTTTTTGGGCTGATGGTACCAGGCGTGATGTGACTCCCAACTTTAAACTTGAAAACTTGTTTAAAATATTTTTGAACTCCTATCGTTTAGATAATAAAGACCGCTACGGGAGACCCACCGAAAATTTTTGTGGGAATCGTTTACCTTTTGAATGAGCTACATTCAAGTGATTGTGATTAATTATGACACACCCTGTAAACGCTTTTAATTTTAATTGCCGACTTGGTTTTGAAAATCTCATTGTTTTTTTATTTACAGGTAGACGGACGCTAAGCAAAATGTCGTTTGAAATGCGAAAGTTGACGTCATTCCCGATGCATAAGCTATGCTATGACCTAGAACTGGAGGTCTTGGAGCAAATGAGGCCAGAAGATACGATCGAATTGGTCAAGGTGAATGTAGGATTTCGATCGATTCTGCTGCGGACACCCTGGCTAGTTTTTGGGCGCCACGTGCACCGGATCCTCTTTCTTGAGGATGGGATTTGGATCGATCAACGTCCCTATGGCTTGCCCACCCTCAGACTTAAGGTGGCTCTCCACTTTCCATTGTTAAAACGGATCCACTCGTGTTACCGATTTTACATTGAACGATGTTCGATGAACGATTCCTCGACCAAACCACGGCGATTCTGAATCACTTGAATTCTGTGAAATATTTGGAGCTCTCTGTGGGCACGAACGAATTGTTGCTGATATTTCTTGAGAATTTCCGCTCGGTGATTGGAGGATGCGCGGATATTAAAGTGGACTTTGATTTGTGGAAAGAAAATCAAGTGATCAGCGAACTTTTCAAGAATTTCATTGCAAATCAGATGAATGACTGCGAAATAGTCCGTTTTTGGTGTTATTCCGCTGCTGCATTTCACTTCTACTACGCTGCTTTTGCCAAGACTTCGATAGAATTCTTGGAAATCCATGGAATATACTTGGCCGCTGATGGGTTTGAAAAGGTTGTGCAATCAATCGTTGAAAAGGGAATCCCAAGCAAGAATTTGAAAGCGGCTATTTTAGTGAATGAAAATGAATATCAAGAGAGCCTGGAATTCATTCCCTGGAAATTCAAATTCATTCCCTGGAATGAAGCGTCTCGAGGGGGAAAGTCAGCAAAAAGTCATCAAAATAGCGAAAGAAATCTGGGATAAGAATTTGAGTTACCGTTTTGCTTTCCCAGAGAAATCAGACATTTTTCGACGGAACATTGACTCGAGGAGGGATTGTGTCTACATGCTTGGATCATACTCATACACGGATGGTTACGGAACCGGAACCGGAACGGAATTTTTCGCTTTCTACGTTCATCCGCAATCGGGAAAGCTGGAGTTTTGAGAGTTTTTTTATCGTTTTTGATACAGTTTTAGTGCTTTTATTATGTCATGGTCAGATTGTCATTGATTTCATCCAATTCATCCATTTTCGATATTGCCTATGCAACTGGAGCAAAAGTTGACAAGGATGACTCTTTGTTTCGATGTATGTTTATTATGATTATTGTTTGACAAGGAGGCATCATTATTTGTTTCGTATAAAAAATAAAGCTTCATAAATGGCCGAGAAAAAGTGAATTAAAAAAGTTAGCCAGAATAATTGGAATGGCGTACATATCGATTAAAGGGATTGCTATGTTTTCTGAACTCCTTGTCCTCGTGGTCTTCGGGCACTTCAAACGGATCGTCACCCTTTGAACGCCCATCACTTTGTCCGGAAGGCTTTTTGAGAGTTTTTGGAAAATTGTAACAGGGCGAGATATAAAGGCGGGGATTACAAAATCAAAATCCCGATTCATTTCTAATATTACAAAACTTTACAGATTTTTTTCTTTTCCATGGATAGTTTTTGAGAAGTTTTTTTTTAGATTTTAGAATACCTGAACTTAAAGCAAAGCTTGTCAAATCGGCTTAAGAAATGAAATTCCAGTATTTACTGGTTATTGAAAGTTTTCTGATGAAGTTAAGATGAAAAATACACGCGTTTTACGGTCGTTTATTCGATTTGCTTCAAGAAAAAGCCAAAAATCCACCTCATGTAAACCGCGAAACCAATCTTGAGGCGATTTCTTGAGTAAATAACCCCCACCACTGTACGGCTCTAGATAATCCCTAGCACGACCGTTTTTCGGCACCAAATAGAACTCTCGACCCTGAAAAATGGGCAGTTCTTTTACGCATGATAATAATCTATATATCAATAATACCAGAACTAAAGCTAACAACTAAAGAACTACTGCGCTTTAAGCTACCGTAAAACCTTCTTGGTTCCCGGTAGGCACTGTTGGGATCAAGATTCATCATTCGATCGGAAAAACTTGTTACCAAAGCTACGCCAAACCTCAATGACGACTTCTGTTGGCCAGAATTGTTTAAAGAGTTTTAGTGGAGTTGTTGAGGTTCCTTCTGTTTTGTCAGCTGTCTCCTCCAATCCATCGTGTATCCCTTTTTTCGTTGTACTCTAAAATGTTTTTAGGTTTAGAAGATCTAGAATACTTAGAGATCTAGTTAGCTAGGGAAAAGGAGGCATTCTAGCAAGTTCTATTAAATCGCCTTACTATTCGGATCTCGTACAAGGGATAGCCTATTGATAGGTATTCGATTGCTTTTTGATATTCCTATTTTAAAAATCTAAATTTCTTTAGTTTAGGTTTAAGAGATTGCAAAATCGTTTGCAAAACTGCAAAACTAGCGACAAATTGTGGCGCAAGCATTTAAGAGGAAAGAATTTTGAATTTCAATGGTGAAAATCTAGGAATATAATCGCAATTTTAGCTTTTTGTCCAGAAATTAAGTCTCTAGAAAAAATAGAACTTTTCAACCTTTCAAACCACAATTGACCTTATTCCTGAATCCAAATCTGTTTTCCGTTTTTGATATGGACTACTCTATCAAAAGTTATAGGCTCTCAAAGTTTTCGATTTCAAATATAACCAGAAAATCATAAATTTTCCATTCTAATACTTCAAAAAGTTGGAGACCGGACTCGAACCAGGGTCCCGACTTGACCAAACTCGACTGGCTTTGCTTGTCTTGGTCTGGGTTGGTCTGGTTCATGTCCCTCCAAAAAGCCCTCTCGAAAACATTTTGTTTTCTTCAAATTGACAAAGAATCTTGCCATTGCTTTGATTTTACAAATAATTTTGTGTATTTTTGCGTTTTTTAAAAAGATTTTTATGACAGTATCAAAAAATCGACAATTTCGAAAAGAAGAAATGAAATGAAAAGGGTTTTTGTTAAATCTGGAACGCACAGAGACGATTTTCATAGAAAAAAAGCGGAAAAATGTGTATTTGAAATAGTTTTTAGTCGTTACCTAGAGAGACTTGCACTCAATACAGCAGAGTATTCAATGGTGCATTCAATCAAAATTATCATAAAATTCAGTGACTTCTTTTGATCTAGATTACGGTAGCTTAGCAAAACAAACAGTAGATTTGTTCTTTTGTGTTTCTCGATGAATCATTTTCAATGAAAGAAGCTCGATTTCTGAGGTGAAAAAGGGTCAAAGCGCAATCAATTTACTGTGACATTTGCTGGCTTTATCTTAACTAATTTGACTTTTCTTTGTGGCTTACTGTGTCTCAGAATTATCCTTAGGGGCTTACTGTGTCTCAGAATTATCCTTAGGGGCTTACTGTGTCTCAGAATTATCCTTAGGGGCTTACTGTGTCTCAGAATTATCCTTAGGGGCTTACTGTGTCTCAGAATTATCCTTAGGGGCTTACTGTGTCTCAGAATTATCCTTAGGGGCTTACTGTGTCTCAGAATTATCCTTAGGGGCTTACTGTGTCTCAGAATTATCCTTAGGGGCTTACTGTGTCTCAGAATTATTCTTTAGATTTAACTGATCGTTTAAAGCCTCTAGGTAACAATAGAAATTATAGAAAAAACAAAAATTATAAAGTTATGATCATTTGGCTCATTCTTGATGAGTTTCTCGTCGGAGTTGCTGAAAATTTTTTTTTCCGAATTTTTGCGAACCAAAGAGCTTAGCGGTCAACGGAAACGCTTTCCATCTGGTGCACGGAAAGACAAGCGATTAGCGCTTTTTTTACTTTGTTTTCCTTCAAATCGCACCTCATGCAAGCCGCGGAACCAATCTTGAGGCGATTTCTTGAGAAAATAGCCACCACCACTGTACGGCTCTAGATAATCCCTGGCACGACCGTTTTTCGGCACTAGATAGAACTCTCGACCCTGAAAACTGGGCTTTCGTCCTACTCGTGAGAAGAATCGACAACAATACAATAGCTAAAAACGCGTAAAACCTTTTTGGTAATTGAATCTTTTTGGTACTTGGACCTTCTTTTTATTCCAGGCTACCATAAGACCTGTTTCGTATACGGTAGGCCATACGGTACTGTAGGTAATCGAAACCGAATAGAAGCCGAATAGGAACCGAATGTGAACCTAATCGGAACTTTTGGCGGAACTGAATCGGAACCGAATGAGAACCTATTCCGAATAGGAACCGAATAGGAGCCGAATAGGAACCGAATTTGAACCGAATGAGAACTCATTCGGAGCCGAATGCGAACCTGATCGGAACCGAATCGAAACCGTATGAGAACCTAATCGAAACCCATGCGGAACTGAATCGGAACCAAATGTGAACTTGATCGGAACCGAATGAGAGCCTAATTGAACCCCAAATGAGAACCAAATCGGAACCGAATGAGCACCGGATCGGAACCAAATGAGCACCTAATCGAAAACTATGTGGAACCGAATAGGAACCGAATGAGCACCTATTCCGAATAGGAACCAAATGTGAAACTAATCGGAACCTAATCGAAACCTATGCGGAACTGAATCGGAACCGAATGAGAACCTAATCGGACACCAAATGTAGGTGTAGGTGTACACCAAAATCACCATATGATCAGAAAAACATTATTAAAGGCTACCTCAATGACGACTTCGGTTGGCCAGATTTGTTTAAAGAGTTTTGGTGGAGTTGTGGTTTCTTCTGTTTTTTCAGCTGACTCCTCCAATCCACTGTCAACCACTTTTTTCGTTGTGCTCTAGAATGTCTTGAGTCTAGAATGCCTAGAAAATCTAGAACACTTAGAGGTTTAGAATACCTAGAATACTTAGAGATCTAGAAGAGATCTCCAGATCTAGATCATCATTAGATCTAGCTAGCTCTAGATCTAGATCATCATTAGATCTAGCTCAAGCACAAGCTATCGAAAAGCGGGCATTCAAGTCCTGGCTCTTAGATCTGGTACAAGGGATAGAGCTGATGGGTTACGAAGCGATGCATTGACCCCACAAAGTAAACCTAGGATTCATTTCATCAAGCGATTCTCTAGATCTCTAGAAAAAATAGAAACCTTTCAAACCTGAATTTCCTCAATCGGGTCGACGATTTTCTCGGGAACAGGAATCGAATCTTTAGCCTCTATCGTTTTTTTCGCTTTCTCTTCTATTATTTCAGTCTTTTTATCGATTTTTGCCTCTTTGAATTCACTCAAATCCAACTTCTTCAACCCTTCTTCATCTTTTTCCTCTTTTTTCTTCTTTCCCTCCACTTTTTCTTCACCTTTTTTCTCGTTTTCGTCAACTATCTAGAAAATTGAATATGGTAAAGATTACGGTAATTTTTAAGCTTTTATATCTTTGTACTTTCACGTAAACACATCCTTTCTAGCACACTGATTTCTTTATCTTTTATCAGAATTCAGTACGTCAGAAAGGATATGCGTTTAGAGAAAAATAAAGTACACAAAAGTGTACTTAAACGCAAGTCATCTAGCGTACCGATGACAGTCTGAAAAGATTGTAAAAATGACGGTTTTGCTGATGTTTAACGGTAGATAACTTTGGCTAGTGCGCTAGATGGGATGCGTTTATCCTTTAGCAAAAAGTACATGAACATTCACCTCATCAAGCGATTCACTCAATTCTTTCACTCGGCCATTCTCATTGAACTTTTTCGAAATGATTTCATTTAGTGAAGATAGTTTCGATGATTTCTTATCAATTGGAAGTGATTCGGGCTTCTTTGTGAATAAACTTGGAATCGTTGTAGTGTCTTTCTAAAGCGAGTCTACAATTCTCAAAGCTTTGGAAGGTTGTACAAGATTTAAAGAGCCTTAGAATCGTTGTAGTGTCTTTCTAAAGAGATTCTACAATTCTCAAAGCTTTGGAAGGTTGTACAAGATTTAAAGAGCCTTAGAATCGTTGTAGTGTCTTTCTAAAGAGATTCTACAATTCTCAAAAATTTTCAAAGTTGTCCTAGATTTAAAGATCATTTTCTACAAGTTTTAAGCTAAAAAAGGAAACAAAAATATAAAAAAAAACAAACAACAAACATTTTAACAAATTAAAGACACTTTTTGTTTAAAAATTATTACCTTGTGATGTTGTTTGCGTAGAAATTGTTGGTGAAAATTGAGTTTTTTAATTTCAAAAGTTTTTCAATAGCGAGGCTTCACAAAGTAACCGTCTAGAGCCTGTTTTTGAGTTATTTTGATGCAAATTCTATTGATAACATACTTGATTTCTAAGTAAAAATTATAGAAATCGACTTTTTCCTTTCAAATTGATGCCAATTACCTTGGTGAGTGGCTCCGATTCGACATCATCGATCCCTTTTACCCCGTTCACTTCAATCACACTGTCCTGGGTAACGGCTTCCGGCTCGTCTCCCGACCCATCCGGCTAAATCTTTTCAATAAATCCCTTGATTCAGTTCAATTCTCACCAAATTCTCCTCCCATCTTCCATTGAAATTGTACTTTTCTTTTTGTTTCTCCGCTCGCTCAATCACAATCTCCTCAGCTTTCTCTTTTCGGTGAACGACTTTCGGATGGATCTAGAAAGATAAAAGACTAGGTTCATAAACTCTTTAGATCTATATCTATAGAAGATCTATAGAAGATCTAAAGAAGACCTATAGCTATAGAAGGTCTATAGAAGATCTATAGAAGATCTATAGAAGATCTATAGAAAATTTATAGAAGATCTATAGAAGGTCTAAAGAGCTAAAGAAAATCTAAAAAAAATAGCTGAAACTAAAGCTAGTATATTCTTGCTAAACTTTTGAACCCTGCTAGTTAGTCTTTTAGTTTTAGTAGACTTTAAAGATCTAATTTTGAAGCCATTTATATTATTTAAGTAGACTATACGTTGTTTGCTTACATAACTTTTAACAAATGCATAAATAGAAATGAAAATCTACTGTGGTTGGCTCTTGTTGAATGGGATTGGCGGGAGTTGATGGGGCGTCGATGCCAAGACTTTCCGTTAAATTTAAAGCCGATGAATGCTGAAGATGAATTTAGAGGAAATTTCATAGATTTGTCGATTATTTCTATATTTCTTAAAGAAATTATTTAAAACTGACATTTTGTGGCAGCAAGAGCAGAACTTGAGCGCCTTTTAGTCCAAGTGGCAGATCGACGGATCGCTGAATAGAGAAAAATACAATATAAAGCGATAAAAGCAATAAAAGCTATTAAAATCTGATAAAATCTATTAAAATCTGATAAAATCTGATAAAATCTAATAAAATCTGATAAAATCTAATAAAATCTATTAAAATCAAGATATCAAGATATCAAGATAAGAAAACCTCCTGGCTTTGAGCGAAATCCGTGCCCAGATTTTGGATTAATTTTCTCTATGGTCTTTTAGTTCAATCAAGCTATTTTTAGTATTATTCAAAAGCCTAAAATCTCCTCTATTCAACGGTATATAAAGCTAAGAATAATCTAATCTCTAGACAAAGTTCTTGTCAAAGTTGGCAAAGTTGGCAAAGTTCTAGCCAAAGCTCTAGCCAAAGTTCTTTGCTCTTAAACTGAAGACAAAGTCAAAGTTCTGGCTATGCAAAACGGCTGTCCAGCTTTTGTTTTCTGTATTTGTTTATTTAGATATAACAAAAAAACAATTTAGATATTATTTGGATTCTTCAATGAATTCCTTTTTATTTACTCAGCCCAGTCCAGTCCGATTTCTTGTGTTGTCTTTTTTTTTTGTTTGTGCGCAAATTCTTTCAATCAATTTCTCAATTTCACTTTAAGAAAGAAGGAAATCTTCGTAAAATATGTGGATTTGATCGATTTTTTGTGGTGATTTTCTTTGAAATGCCGGATTTCTTTTCGTTTTTCATCCTTTCCATTCTGTTTTCTTCTGTTGGAAGCTCCGAGGCCGAGTACCGATTGATACAAGATCTTAGGGTTGGGTGAGTTGATGGAAACACTTTGATAAGGTAGATAAGGTAGATAAGGTAGATAAGGTAGATAAGGTAGATAAGGTAGATAAGGTAGATAAGGTAGATAAGGTAGATAATAGCTTGATAATAGCTAGCTAATAGCTTGAAAATAGCTAGCTAATAGGTTTATCAAGCTAATAGCTAGCTAATAGCTTGATAAACCCAGAAAAAATGAATCTTAAAGAAAAGTATACAAAGATAAATGAATTCTAGAGAAAATTACAATGATTTGACTTGAAAACGACCCTAATCAATGGCTAAAAATCATTATAAATTTCTTTAGCCTTAACTTTAGCCTTAACTTTAGCCTAGCCTCTAACCTCAATAATCTAAAGTTTCATTTAACACAAGTTGCTGGAGAAAAGCCAATTGAAATTCCTTATTTCAGTTATGATCAAGTCGAGCGGCCAGTGGCTGATCATAGCGATGCAGTGAATGTATCGATTCGAATTCTCCTTCAACAACTTGTTGATGTTGATGAGAGAAATCAAGTTGTAACGCTTGTCATTTGGACACAAATGGTTTGTAAAAGTTTAAACAAGTTGCCAGTGATCCGAAATTGTGCAAAAGTTAAACGAAAATCTTCTGAACTTTACCAAAAAAACAAGCACAAGACAAGCACAGCTTGGACTTGGACTTGTACTTGGACTTGTACTCGTGCTTGTACTTGGGCTTGTACTCGTACTTGTACTTGGGCTTGTACTTGTACTGGTACTTGTACTTGTACTCACACAGCTCCTTAGCACAGCTCCTTAGCACAGCTCTTCAACAACTCAAAGATTTCTGAATTCGATTCGCAGTTTAGTGAAAAGACGATGCTAAACTCTTTTACAGACTTGGTACGATTACAAGATGAAATGGGATCCGAAAGAGTATGGAAATATTACAAAGTTACAGCTTCCGTCTGGCAGCTTGTGGAAACCAGATGTGCTCTTGTTTAATACGTGGGTTTTAAGGGATTTTGATAGAACTACAGTACCTCTTCAGGCTTAGACTTGACTTTTCCAGGTCCAGATCTAGCCCAGACCTAGCCTTGAACCTGGCTTCTAGCCTTGGCCTGTGATTAGGCTGGAGCACTTTACTGGCCTAGCCTGACCTAACTTTACTCTGAACCTGGCCTACAAAGATCCCTGCTTGGGTCTGGATCTGGCTTCTGACCTGACTTTAGGTCTGGCTTCTGGCCTGGATCAGGATCTGGATCTGGATCTTATCTGACTTCTGACCTGGCTTTAGGTCTGGCTTCTAGCCTGGATCTGGCTTCTGGCTTGGATCTGGCTCTGGATCTGGATCTGGATCTGGCCTGGCTTCTGGCTTGAAACCGGTCTTGACTGCAGACTCAAAAGGCTCTACAAGAGAAAACATTGTTTTAGAGCCGACGAACACTTCGATGCCTCGTTTCCTGTGAATATGGCTGTCAGCTCTAATGGAGAAGTGCTAATGGCTCCACCAAGCGTTGTTCGAATGAGTTGTACCTTTGATCTAACCTATTTTCCATTTGATGATCAAGTTTGCTATTTGAAGGTGAGTGAAAGGGGTGAAAAGGTATGCTTTAGAGCGGGATTTTGTGTTTTTCGTTAAAACTTATAATAGAAACTCTAATCCTTAAGATTCTAGTACGGTTCTTGGACATACACGGGTCGACAGGTGGATCTAACGATCGACAACAGTGGGTTAACCGATAAACATCAAATGGATTTGCTTTATTATGTGCCAAATGGGGAATGGGAGTTGTTGGGTGAGTTGAAGAAGAGATTTGTAAAGAATTGTAAAGATTTGTAAAGTTGTAAAGGTCAAGACTAGAGCTGAAGATCTCTAGTGTTTAGAATGAAATATTCTTAAAAGCCACACCATTCAGCCACACCAGCAGAGCGTGTTGCAAACGAGTTTCATGGGGAAAAGTACGTTGAGCTCTACTTTCGATTCCATATTAAAAGGCGGTAAGAGAAGAGGCGAGAAAAGAAATTTTAGAAAATGGCTCTAGCAATTTCGATATCAAAATATCTATTTCATAGCTTCATTAATCTTTTTAGCACTTTGTATTATGGCTTGAATTGGGTGGTGCCATCAGTGTTGATCTCTTTATCGAATGTTCTTGGTTTCACTTTGCCCACCGAGTGTGGCGAGAAGTTGACATTACGTAAGAGTTTTGTAACTTTTTAGTACTGTTTAGTACGTAGATAATTAGATAAAAAGCAGCGTTTAGAGATCACAAATCTCTTGGCAGTGTTGGTGTTTTTGGGAATGGTGAGCGAGATCATTCCTCCATCATCGGAGTCGATTCCGGTTGTAGGTGAGGATTGGAAAGGTTGCAGCTCTCATGATCTATTTGGGATCATGGGGATAATCTCTGAGTGCTCGTTTAGAGGCCAGGCTGGCCAGGTATGGGTCAAGGTCCACTGGGTCAAGGTCCACTAGTTCAAAATCCACTAGCTCAAGGTCCACTGGGTCAAGGTCCACTAGCTCAAGGTCCACTGGGTCAAGGTCCACTGGGCTAAGGTCCACTGGGCCAAAGCCCACTGAGTCTAAGCGTCAAACCTGAGCTTGCACTGTTACTAGCTGTTTTTATGTTAAAAGTTAGAGCTTTTGATAGCTTTTTCTAGCTGTTTATAGCTTTTTCTAACTTTTATATGAATATTGATGTTTGCAGTTGCTTTCTTCTCGGCTTCTCTGCTCCTCCTCGGTTTATCCGCTATTTGCACAGTCCTCATCATCAATGTGCACTTTAGAAACCCAAAAACGCACAAACTAAGCAATACAGTGAGTTCAAAAAGCAAACAGACTCTACTTTACTGTGCTCGGTGTTTAAATTGAGAAGAGTACTGCTTAAAAAGCTTAAAAAGCTGTAACTAGTATGTACTGTAAGTGAAAAAGAGTACTGAGCGGAGTACTGTACTCAAAAATTAATTAGAATGAAAAATTCAGATGCGAAACCTGTTTTTGGAGTGGTTACCTTGGTTACTTTTGATGACAAGACCGGGAAAAACTTTTGCGAAACCACGAAAGTATAAAACGGTGATTGATTCAAATTTTCCAGAGGGAAGCTTTCTCAGTGGAGAGGTCGGAGTTTAAAATTATAGAAAATTCATTGATTTATTCAAGTTTTCAATGCAAAAATCTTGATTAATGAACGAATCGGATCGAGATGACGAATGGAGAGAAAGAGGGAACGTAAATGAGATTGTAGAGAAGAGCAATTGTACGTTTCAATCTTTAGATCATTCAGAAATAATTCATTTCTAAAAGATCTCTTAAACTCCATTCTCCATTTCATTTACTTCATTTTCATCAACGAATGATAAAACTGCTTGAAAATAAGCTGAAAAATCGGGAATACGATAATTTGACTACCATTTAACTTTAAGATTTAACATCTAGAAAAGAAGAAAGCTTTAGTTTCAACTCAACGACCTCGTCTACTATCAATTGAAAGAGATTATGCCCCGTTGCAAGCAGAATTGAGAGAAATTATCATCTTAATGCGATCGTTTAAGGTAAGCCTCGATTATTGTAACTAGGGCTGGTCTGGTTGGCCTGGCTAGTCTATAAGCTAGGCTAGACCAAGCAAAGCTCTACCTTCTGGCAAAGAACTTGTCCAGAAACTCCAGAGTAAAGCCAGTCTATAAGCCAGTCAAAGCCAGGTAAAGTAAAACAGTAAAGCAGCCAAACTCTTGAGTAAAGCAAGCTTCTAACAATGGAATTTCAACGGAATCTGGTCCACCGATTGACCTTATTCAACGCAGAATTTCACGCTGAATCCGAATCTGTTTTCCGTTTTTGATATGGAATACTCTATCAAAAGTTATAGGCTCTGAAAGTTTTTGATTTCGAATATAACCAGAAAATCCTAAATTTTCCATTCTAATACTTCAAAAAGTTGGAGACCAGACTCGAACTAGGGCCCCGACTTGACCAAACTCGACTGGTTTGGCTTGGCTTGGCTTGGCTTGACTTGGCTTTGCCTGTTTTTTAATCAATTCTAGAGTGCTGAAATTGTTTCAAAGGCTACCAGGGTTTCTATCTTGCCATGTGCTTGATTGATAGAGAAATGGTTTGCAGGAAAAGCTGGACGAGGACGCAGTGGAAGAGGAGTGTCAAGCCGACTACAAGTACATTGCGATGTGCTTGGATCGAATGTTCCTTTTCGTTTTCTCGGCCGCCTACCTCTCGACGGTGACGGCGATGTTGATCGCGACGCCGAGAGTGCTCTCAACGAGTGCATGAGGATATTCAATACTGGAGCTGACGTTGTCTATCGTTATCTACCGAAATTTCGGCTTAGCTTTGACATTTTGACATAATTGCGCCTAGATCTATCAGAGAATTCTGGCTGTATTGAGAATTTTGAGGCGAAAACCTCTCCCATTTCGTGTTGCTCCTTGAAAACCCTTTGTTTTCTTCGAATTGACAAAAAAATCTTGCCATATCTTTGATTTTACAAATAACTTTGTGTATTTTTGCAGTTTTCAAATGATTTTTATAACAGTATCAAAAAAAAATGAAATGAAAAGGGGATTTTTATAAAATCTGGAACGCACAGAGTCGATTTTCAGAGAAAAAAAAGCGGAAAAATTCGTATTTGAAAATAATCAGCATTCAAATGGTATTCAAACAAAATTTAGCATAAAATCCAATGACTTTTTTATCTAGATTACGATAGCCTAGCAAAAGGAACATTAGACTTTTTTTCTTCTTTTGTTTTTCGTCAATCGAAAAAGCTCGATTTTTGAGGTAAAAAAAGTTCAAAGCGAAATCAATTGGCTTACTGTCACATTTGCTGGTTTTATTATTAACTAATTTCACTTCTCTTAGTGGCTTACTATGTCTCAGAATGATTCTCTAGATTTAACTGGCCGTTTAAAGCCTCTAGGTAACTCTAGGTACAATAGAAATTATAGAGAAAAAACAAAGATTATAAAGTTTCTTTTATAACCATTTCACTCATTCTTGACGAGTTTCTCGTCGGAGTTGTGCAAAAAAATTTTTTTGAATTCCTACGAACCAAAGAGTTCTGCTCGTGAGAAGAATCGACAACATTACAACCAAAGAGTTCAGCGGTCAACGAAAACGCTTTCCATTTGGTGCACGGAACCAAAAGACAAGCGATTAACGCTTTTTTTACTTTGTTTTCCTTCAAATCGCACCTCATGCAAGCCGCAGAACCAATCTTGAGGCGATTTCTTGAGGAAATAGCCACCACCACTGTACGGCTCTAAATAATCCCTGGCACCACCGTTTTTTGGCACCAAATAGAACTCTCGACCCTGAAAACTGGCCTTTCGTCCTACTCGTGAGAAGAATCGACAACATTACAATAGCTAAAAACGCGTAAAACCTTTTTGGTACTTGAATCTTGTTGGTACTTGGACCTTCTTTGTATTCCAGGCTACCGTAAGACCCGTTTCGTATACGGTAGGCCATACGGTACTGCAGGTAATCGGAAACGAATCGGAACCGAATGTGAACCGAATGAGGGCCTAATTGAACCCCAAAAGAGAACCAAATCGGAACCGAATGAGCACCGAATAGGAATCAAATGCGAACCGTATCTATCTCATCTATCTCTTGACCAAATCCTTAACGCTTATCAACTCACGATTAGCCTTGGCAATCGAATTACAGTCAGCGATGAGGTCACGGTAGCGGACGAGCGCGTTAACGGTGTTTCTTCTGAAGAATCTGTTCAGTCCGTAAAATTTGCATTTTTCCCTATCATTTTAACAATTCAACTCCACCGGACATCAAATTTACTTAAAATCGACTTGAAAATCAATCGTAATTCCGCCTAGATGTAGGCTTGTTGCTTGAGGAGAACCCCCGCCTTCACACCCGCATTCGCACAGTGAGGCTCGGATCTAAACTCTACTGTAAAGCAGTGTCATAGTACTCTAGCAATCTACTGGCAATCTACTGTAACAATATGAGCACTGTAGTCCATCCAGGAGTCAAAATAATCGACTCTTGCATAATTTTGCTGTCTAGAGACGCGCCTTGTCGTGATGATCTGCCTCGGAGAGCCAAACTCTCAAAGCTCCATCTTTTCCGATTGCGGATGAATGTAGAAAGCGAAGAATTCTGTGGTTCCGGGATCTATATCATCCGTGTCTGTGTATGTCTGATTCAAACATGTAGACACAATCCCTCCTCGAGTCAATGTTCCGTCAAAAAATGTCTGAATTCTCCGTGAAATCAAAATCGTAATTCAAATGCTTCTCCCAGATTTCTCCCAAATGAGATCGATATTGCGTGAAGGTTTCAGCAAATCGATCCTCCATCATAAAACGAACTGCGGGAATTGGGGTTTTACCCACTACAACATCGAATAAATAATTTGCCTTTGGCGACCAATTTCTAGAAAAAGCTACTTTCATTCATAATCGGCTACGACATTTAGATTGTTGGGTGTCATCCAGTTTGCAAGGATGTGAAAAGATAGAAAAACAATTACAATTTCTCAAAAACCAGAGAATCGGAGTTTAAAGCTTCTAGACAAAATTCTAAACATTCTATCTCTAGATAACTCCGGCTGATAAGAATCCTCAACCACGATAGGAACGACCCTGAAAAATTTCAACTTCGTACGACCCAAACGCGTCAAAAAACATTCGAGTTTCCTTTTGAAAGCAAGATAAGAAAATTCAAAAAGGCCGTATCTCCGGCTTCAAACCATTGGCAAATCTTTTCTTTCTTTTTATAGCCATGGGTAAATCTATTATTACCCATTGGCAAACGAGTGTTTTGTCTGTTCGCTGAGTATCTTCAGGGAAAAGATATTCTTTAATGACCTTGTAAAAAAGGCGCGAAATTTTCCAAACAGTCATTCATTCTACAAGCGCTCCTGTGGGTGCCTATTTTATTTTAACTTTTTTTCCTGTTTTTATATTTATTTTTTATTTCTAACGAAAACCCCTTAACAACCTGTATATGCTTCTTTTTTGCAGAGATGGTGCTGCTGACCCACCGTATTTCGGGTACAATGCGAGCTTAGCCACGACACGCCGGCCACTTCACCCCACTATATTCCATTCCACTAGCGCCCATCACTCCTCGCCCATATCAACCGAATCGCAGAAGTTTGTGAGTTTGTTTTCGGGGTTTTGAGCTAAATGTTTTTGCTTTTGTGAAGCTTTCTAAAATGGCCAATAGGTGTTTTGTTTTTTCATTTTCCTTTTGTCTAGCGTGTCTAGCGATAAAATAATGAAACTCCCTGATGCTAAACAAAATGAAGTTAACGTGTCTCACATTTTCTTTGGATTCGATTCTAAAATGGCCTGTAGGTGTTTTGTCGTTTCATTTTCCTTTTGTTTAGCGTCGGGCAGTAGCCTTAGTTTATACCTTTGATATTTATCTTCATCTCGGGCAAACAAAAGCGTCGAGTTTAGTTAAACCCTACCTGATCAACGGCTTCTCAAACTCTCCATTATAAGCGAAAGTGCTGAGCTGTGTATCGGTGCCGTGTAGAACCTCAAATCCGTCGGTGCTGACGATAGGCCTAAATTGATAGAATAATAAAACTGCCTGATGCTAAACAAGATGAACTTAACGAGTCGCACATTTTGTTTCGATTCGAAGGGGTAAAGTTGCAGTCTGAAATTTGCTTTAAGTTGGTTAAAAGTTAAAAAACTCTTGTGTATATTACTCGCCTATAGAGCGGGCAATTCAAAGCAAAAGAAAGCTGTACAAAAGCATAAGCATTTAGATCATAACCGAAAAACAAACCCACGAACTTCTGCGATTCGAGGTTTAGCCTGATATGGTCGATAGTCTAGTAGAGGGAAGTGATCGGCGTATCGTGGCTGAGCTCGCGTCGTACCACGTTGTTGTCTTTATAGAAAACCATTAATGGGACTAATTACACTCACATCTAATAGCGTGAGCGGAAGTTTCTTTTCGCTTTTTACCTTTTTGTGTTCTACGGTCAAAAATTAAACAACGGATTCATAGACTGCTTAAAATAGTTTTATAGCTCGGGGTTGAAATTTTTCATGTTCATGCTGATTATGGGTGATGAGCCGAGTTATCTAGAGACTGTTGAGAATCTTGTCTACAGGGTGCCTCATAATTACTCAGAATCACCGTGGAGGGTCTAGCTCAGTCAAATGATCACCGATTTTGACAAACATTTTGCGAGTGAATTCGGAGCGAGTCTCCGGTAGCGGTGTCTATAATCTAATCGATAGGAGTTCACATTTTTTAAAAAATGTGAACTTTCAACTTTGGGGGTCGCGCGCTGAACCTGGCACACAATCTAGTTTTGGGGCTGATGGTGCCAGGCATGATGTGACTCCCAACTTTGAAAGCTTGTTTAAAATAGTTGTGAACTCCTATCGGTTAGATAATAGACATCGGTACAGGAGACCCACTCAAGATTTTCCTGTAAAATTTTTGTGGGAATTACCTTTTGAACGTTTACCTTTTGAATGAGCTACATTCACGTGATTATGATGAATTATGACACACCCTGTAAAAGCTTTTAATTCTAATTGCCGACTTGGTTTTGGAAATCTAATTGTTTTTTATTTACAGGTAGACGGACACCAAGCAAAATGTCGTTTGAAATGCGAAAGTTGACGTCATTCCCCATGCAGAAGCTATGCTATGACCTAAAGCTAGAGGTTTTGGAGCAAATGAAGCCGAGAGATACAATGGAATTGGTCAAGGTGAATGCAGGATTTCGATCGATTCTGCTGCGGGCACCCTGGCTGGTGTTTGGGCATCACGTGTACCGGATCTTTTCTCATGATGATAAGGATGGGATTTCGATCCATCAGCGTCCCCATGACGACTTCCGCTCACTTAATGTCGTTCGCTACTTTCCATTGTTCAAACGAATCCACTCGTGTGACATATTTATGGCATGGTTCGACGAACCATTCCTCGACCAAGACGCGGCGATTCTGAATCACTTAAAGTCTGTGAAACATTTGGACCTCTATGTGGACACGAACGAGTTGTTGCTGAAATTTCTGGAGAATTTCCGCTCGGTGATTGGAGAATCCGCGACTATTAACGTGAACATTGATTTGTTGAAAGAAAATCAAGTGATCAGCGATCTTTTCGGGAATTTCATTGCAAATCAGATGAATGACTGCGAAAAAGTCTGGTTTTGTTGTACTTCCGCGGATGCGTTTCACTTCTACTACGCTGCTTTTGCCAAGACTTCGATTAAATTCTTGGAAATCCATGAAATATACTTGGCCGCTGATGGGTTTGAAAAGGTCGTGCAATCAATCGTTGAAAAGGGGATCCCAACCAAGAATTTGAAAGCGGCTATTTATGTGAATGACCATGAATCTCAGGAGAGGGATTGCCGAATCGTCGATTTTCTTTCACGATTCCCTGGAATGAAGCGATTCGACGGGGAAAAGCAGCACAAAGTCATCAAAATAGCGAAAGAAATCTGGAAGCGTTCGAGATACTGTTTTGATTGCACAGAGAAATTAGCTATTTTTCGACGAAACATTGACTCAAGGAGGGATTGTGTCTACATTTGGATTGGATCATACACATGCTTTGATGATCATAGATGTTCCGGAGTCGCAACGGAATTTTTCGCTTTTTACAGTCATCCGCAATCGGGAAAGATTGAGTTTTGACGTTGAAGTTTTTGAAGTTTTTATCGGGTTTTGATACAGTTTTAGTGCTTTTGTTGTGTCATGGTCACATTCTCATTGATTTCATCCAATTCATCCATTTTCGATATTGCCTATGCAACTGGAGCAGAAGTTGACAAGGATGACTCTTTGTTTCTACGTATAATTATTATTTGACAAGAATGTATTTATTTGTATTATTCGTATAAAAATAAACCTTTATAAATAGCGGAGAAAAAGTGAAATAAAAAAGTTAACCGGTATAAGTGGAATGGCATACACATTGATTGGAGGGATTGATGCGTCTCCTTAACTCCTTGTCCTCGTGGTTTTCGGGCACTTCAAACGGATCGTCACCGTTTGAAAGCCCATCACTTTGTCCGGAAGTCTTTTTCTTTTGAAAGTTTTTGGAAAATTGTAGCAGGGCAAAAAATAAAGGCGGGGGTACAAAATCAAAATCCCCGATTCATTTCTAATATCACAAAGATTACAAGGCAAATTTTTTCTTTTCCATGGATAGTTTTTGAGAAAATCGCTGTCATTCTTTTAAAAATTGATGATCTTTTAGCTTTTCGGAAAGTTTATTCAAATCAATATTTACAGAAAGACAAAAATTTCACTTTTTTTCGTGATTTAGCTTATTCTGGCCGAGTTTCCGGTCGTAGTTGCTGAAATTTTATTCAAATTTTGTCAAATTTTATGTGTTCAAATTTTATTCAAATACATTCAAATTCAAATCAAATTCAAAATCTACTTCATTTAAACCGCGAAACCAATCTTGAGGCGATTTCTTGAGGAAATAACCCCCACCACTGTACGACTCTAGATAGTCCCTAGCACGGCCGTTTTTCGGCACCAAATAGAACTCTCGACCCTGAAAAATGGGCAGATCTTTTACGCATGATAATAATCTATATAACAATAATACGAGAACTACGGCTAACAACTAAAGAACTACTGCTCTCTAGGCTACCGTAAAACTTTCTTGGTTCCCGGTAAGCACTGTTGGGATCAAAATTCACCATACGATCAGAAGAACTTGTTACGAAAGCTACGCCAAACCTACGCATAATTTTGCTGTCTAGAGACGAGCCTTGTCGTGATGATCTGCCTCGGAGAGTCAAACTCTCAAAACTCCATCTTTTCCGATCGCGGATGAATGTAGAAAGCGAAGAATTCTGTGGTTACGGAATCTATATCATCCGTGTCTGTGTCTGATCCAAACATGTGGACACAATCCCCCCTCGAGTGAATGTTCCGTCGAAAAATGTCTGATTTCTCCGTGAAACTAAAAAAAGTCATTGAAATGAGATTGATATTGCGTCAAGGTTTCAGCAAATCAATCCTCCATCCTAAAACGAACTGGGGGAATTGGGGTTTTACCCACTACAACATCAAGAAAATCATTTGCCTTTGACGACAAACTTCTAGAAAAAGCTACTTTCATTCATAATCGGCTACGACATTTAGATTCTTGGGTGACATCCAGTTTGCAAGGATGTGAAAAGGTAAAATAACAATTACAATTTCGCAGAAACCAGAGAATCAGATTTTAAAGCTTCTAGACAAAATTCTAAACATTCTATCTCTAGATAACTCCGGCTGATAAGAATCCTCAACCACGATAGGAACGACCCTGAAAAATTTCAACTTCGTAATACCCAAGCGCGTCAAAAAACATTCGAGTTTCCTTTTGAAAGCAAGAAAAGAAAATGCAAAAATCGCCGTATCTCCGGCTTCAGACCATTGGCTAATCTTTTCTTTGTTTTTATAGCCATGGGCAAATCTATTATTACCCATTGGCAAGCGAGTGTTTTGTCTGTTCGCTGAGTATCTTCAGGGAAAAGATATTCAGCTAATGATTTTGTCCAATGGGCGCAAAATTTTCGGAACATTCATTCATCCTACCAGCTCCTCCCGAGTGGGTGCCTATTTTATTTTATCTTTTTTTTCCTGTTTTTACTATTTCTAACGAAAACCCCTTAACAACCTGTATATGCTTCTTTTTGCAGAGATGGTGCTGCAGACCCACCGTATTTCGGGTACAACGCGAGCTTAGCCACGACACGCCGGCCACTTCACCCCACTATATTCCATGCCACTATCGCCCATCACTCCTCGCCCATATCAACCGAATCGCATGAGTTTGTGAGTTTGTTTTCCGGGTTTTGATCTAAATGTTTTTGCTTTTGTGAAGCTTTCTAAAATGGCTTGTAGGTGTTTTGTCATTTCATTTTCCTTTTGTCTAGCGTGTCTAGCGATAAAATAATGAAACTCCCTGATGCTAAACAAAATGAAGTTAACGTGTCTCACATTTTCTTTGGATTCGATTCTAAAATGGCCTGTAGGTGTTTTGTCGTTTCATTTTCCTTTTGTTTAGCGTCGGGCAGTAGCCTTATTTTATACCTTTGATATTTATCTTGATCTCGGGCAAAAAAAGGCATCGAGTTTAGTTAAATCTTACCTGATCAACGGTTTCTTAAACTCTCCATTATAAGCGAAAGTGCTGAGCTGTGTATCGGTGCCGTGTAGAACCTCAAATCCGTCGGTACTGATGATAGGCCTAAATTGATAGAATAATGAAACTCTCTGATGCTAAACAAAATGAAGTTAACGTGTCTCACATTTTCTTTTGATTCGAAGGGGTAAAGTTGCAGTTTGGAATTTGCTAATTTTTGGTCAAAAAAAGATTGAATTCTACCGCGCTTTTCCGAAAAAGTACATTCCTTTAAGTTGGTTAAAAGTTAAAAAACGGTTGTGTATATTACTTGCCTATAGAGCGGGCAACTCAAAGCAAAAGAAAGCCCTACAAAAGCATCAGCATTTAGATCATAACCCTAAAACAAACTCACGAACTTCTGCGATTCGACGTTTAGCCTGATATGGTCGATAGTGTAGTAGAGGGAAGTGATCGCCGTATCGTGGCTGAGCTCGCGTTGTACCACGTTGTGGTCTTTATAGGAAACCATTAATGAGACTAATTACACTCACATCTAATAGCGTAAGCGGAAGTTGCTTTTCGCTTTTCACATTTTTTGTGTTCTACGGTCAAAAATTAAACAACTTATTTTTTCCTATTCATAGATCGCTTAAAATAGTTTTACTGTCTTGATAGCTCGGGGTTGAAATTTTTCAGGTTCATTCTGATTATGGTTGATGAGCCGAGTTATCTAGAGATTGTTGAGAATCTTGTCTACAGGGTGCCTCATAATTACTCATTACATCACTGTGGAGGGTCTAGCTCATGAAACCCAAAAACAAACTCATGAACTTTTGCGATTCGACGTTTGGCCTGATGTGGTCGATAGTGGAGTAGAGGGAAGTGATCGGCGTATCGTGGCTGAGCTCCCGTTGTACGAGGTTGTTGTCTTTATAGATAGCCCTTAATGAGACTGATTACACTCACATCTAATAGCATGAGCGAAAGTTTCTTTTCGCTTTGCACCTTTTTGTGTTCTACGGTCAAAAATTAAACAACCTATTTTTTCGGATTCATAGATGGCTTAAAATAGTTTTCACTGTCTTGATAGCTCGGGGTTGAAATTTTTCATGTTCATTCTGATTATGGTTAGTAAGCAGTAGTAGTTAACTTGAGATTGTTGAGAATCTTGTCTACAGGGTGCGTCATAATTATTCATAATCACCGTGGAGGGTCTAGCTCAGTCAAATGATCACCGATTTTCACAAACATTTTACGAGGGAATTTGGAGCGCGGGCCGAGGAATTACCTAACCGATAGTAGTTCAGAATTTTTTTAAATGGATTTCAGCTTTGGGGGTCGCGCTCAACCTGGCACACAACCTAGTTTTAGGGCTCATGGTGCCAGACATAATGTGACTCCCAACTATGCAAGCTTGTTTAGTATATTTGTGAACTCCTATCGGTTAGATAATAGACACCGCTACAGGAGACCCACCCAAAAATTTTTTTTGAAAATCGTTTGCCTTTGGAATGAGCTACATCCAAGTGATTATGATTAATTATGGCACACCCTGTAAAAGCTTTTAATTCTAATTGCCGACTTGTTTTTGGAAATCTAATTGTTTTTTATTTACAGGTAGACGGACACCAAGCAAAATGTCGTTTGAAATGCGAAAGTTGACGTCATTCCCCATGCAGAAGCTATACTATGACCTAGAGCTGGAGGTTTTGGAGCAAATGAACCCGGAAGATGCGATTGAATTGGTCAAGGTGAATGTAGGATTTCGATCGATTCTGCTGTGGGCACCCTGGCTAGTGTTTGGGCGTCACGTGCACTGGTTTCACTTTCTGAATGATTCGATTCGGATCATGCGTCGTCCCCGTGACTCCTGCCTCAGACTTGATGTCGCTCTCCATTTTCCATTGTTCAAACGAATCCACTCGTGTGACGTGGTAAGCTTCCACGAACGATTCTACGACCAAAACGCGGCGATTCTGAATAATTTGAAGTCTGTGAAACATTTGCTTCTCAATGTTGACACGAACGAGTTGTTGCTGAAATTTCTTGAGAATTTCCGCTCGGTGATTGTAGAATGCGCGATTATTGACGTGGAAATTGATTTTTTGAAAGAAAATCAAGTGATCAGGGAACATTTCGAGAATTTCATTGTAAATCAGATGAATGACTGCAAAGAAGTCCGTTTTTGGTGTGATTCCGCTGCTGCATTTCACTTCTACTACGCTGCTTTTGCCAAGACTTCGATAGAATTCTTGAGAATCCATGGAATATACTTGGCCG
Source organism: Mesorhabditis belari (assembly GCA_958450365.1). Taxonomy (NCBI): domain Eukaryota; kingdom Metazoa; phylum Nematoda; class Chromadorea; order Rhabditida; family Rhabditidae; genus Mesorhabditis; species Mesorhabditis belari. The sequence continues at coordinate 84,974 of CAUEEP010000307.1, read as the reverse complement.
CTGATGGGTTTGAAAAGGTCGTGCAATCAATCGTTGAAAAGGGAATCCCAAGCAAGAATTTGAAAGCGGCTATTTATGTGAATGACCGCGATTCTCAGGGGAGGGATTGCCGGATCGTCGATTTTCTTTCACGATTCCCTGGAATGAAGCGTTTCGAGGGGGAAATGCAGCAAAAAGTCACCAAAATCGCGAAGGAAATCTGGGATAAGAATTTGAGTGACCGTTTTGCTTTCCCAGAGAAATCAGACATTTTTCGACGGAACACTGACTCGAGGAGGGATTGTGTCTACATGCTTGGATCATTCACATCCGCGCATGATGACCGAACCGGAACAGAATTTTTCGCTTTCTACATTCATCCGCAATCGGGAAAGATCGAGTTTTGAGAGTTTTTTTATCGTTTTTGATACAGTTTTAGTGCTTTTATTATGTCATGGTCATATTGTCATTTCATCCAATTCATCCATTTTCGATATTGCCTATGCAACCGGAGCAGAAGTTGACAAGGATCAATCTTTGTTTCGATGTATGATTATTATTTGACAAGGGTGTATTTTTTGTTTCGTATAAAAAAATAAAGCTTTATAAATAGCTGAGAAAGAGTGAAATAAAAAAGTTAGGCAGAAGAATTGGATTGGGATACACATGGATTGGACATCAGAGGGATTGCTGCCTTGTCATAACTCCTTGTCACATGATGTGGAATACACATCGATGACTGCGTTTTCTGAACTCCTTGTCCTCGTAGTTTTCGGGCACTGGAAACGGATTGTCACCCTTTCACGCGCATCACTTCCGGAAATGTCTTTCTTTTGAAAGTTTTTGGAAAATAGTCACAGGGCAAGATCCAAAGGCGGGGTTACAAAATCAAAATCCTCGAATCATTTCTAATATTACGGAGATTTGACAATTTTTTATTTTTCATGGATAGTTTTTGAGAAAATCTTCGTAACAGGACAAGCTATAAAGGCGGGGTTAAGAAAACCAAAATCCCCGGTTCATTTCTAATAATACAAACTTTTTCTTTTCCATGGATAGTTTTTGAGAAAATTGCTGTCATTCTTTGAAAAATTGATGGTTTTTTAGCTTTTCGGAAAGTTTCTTCAAATCAATATTTACAGAAAAACAAAAATTCATGTTTTTTTGGTGATTCAGCTTATTCTTGCCGAGTTTCCGGTCGTTCTACTGTAGTTATGTAATGATATCATTATTCTAGACCAGTGTCGAGACTTTCCACCAAATAGGATGCATTTAAATCCTCTGCTTACTAGATTTGACCAAAAAAGCTTTATTTTGAATGTATGTATATCTAAATCAATTCACATTCAAATGCGATTGCGATTCTCTCTACCTTGTGAATCTTTCGACTTCATCGGTGTGACCTCTCAACGCTTTAGATCTGAGGTATTCAGTGAAGCAAACTAGAAAAAATTGAAATCGAAATACAGTAAAGAAGCTCAAAATCTCCTCGTCAAAAACAAAAGTTGCGGAGATCGCTGGGCCCTGATCAGATGATTTGAAAAGTGATCTATCTCATGACCAAATCCTTAACGCTTATCAACTCACTATGAGTCTTGGCAATCGAATTACAGTCAGCGATGAGGTCAACGTAGTGGACGAGCGCGTTGGCGTTGTTTCCTCTGAAGAATCTGTTCAGTCCGTAAAATTTGCATTTTTCCCTATTTTAACAATTCAACTCCACCGGACATTGAATTTACTCAAAATCGACTTCAAAATCAATCGCAATTCCGCCTAGATGTAGGCTTGTTGCTTGAGGAGAATCTCTTGCATTCACACCTGCATTCGCACAGTGAGGCTCGGATCTAAACTCTACTGTAAAGCAGTGCCATAGGACTCTAGCAATCTACTGGCAATCTACTGTAACAATATGAGCACTGTAGTTCATTCAGGAGTCAAAATAACCGACTTTTGCATAATTTTGCTGTGTAGGAACCAGCCTTCTCGTGATGAAGAGCAACGTCGACATATAAGTGGCACGGATTTCGGTGGGGATCTGAAAATTCCCCACAAACGAAGCTTTATGACTGTAAGATCCTGCCGGCTTTGGTTTGCACGATTCCGAGAAGGTATTGAATCTCTTGAAAAGGAACCACATGGGCATCTCTCGGCAGTAATCGATAATAATGAATTGGCACAACTTGAAGCCGATCCAATGCAAACAACTTGCCAAACAGCTCTAATGTGATCAATCAACAATTTTCGCCATTCGGAAATAATTGTCAAGAACAATTGTAATAGAGGATGGGTGATACAAGTATTGAGCACCGAGAATCTAGGAGCACGCGTTTCGATGAGCCTTGTTTCAAAAAGAGAATATCTTGACGATGGACGAGAAGTGGATTCACTTCGATAACACTTCTCGAAAAAGACAATGGCTCAGGAAGGGTCAAGTGTCAATTCCAAATCCAAAGACTCAAACGAGACGATGTTGATAGATCTTTTTTGGGCAAAAAAATCGTTCGCTAATACACCGTTTCGTTCGCTAATACATCAGTGTATACACTGTAGTCAATGCAAAAATAGCGTTTAAAATCACTTAATAACATTAAGAATCACACTTAAATGTTTTGGCTGAACTGGAATAACCAAAATTTAAGTTGATGTCAAGCTCCTTTTGGAGGAGCAAAGAAAATGAGTATTTTCGATATTTGGTCATAGGCGTATCTCTTTATATCAGGTTCTCTGGCGCTAGCAATTGGTTGAAAACATTTTTTTAGACAAAATTACCACAAATTTGATTGAGAAAAACTTTTCATGTAGAAAAACCGTCAAATGACAGATTCGCCGGCGAGATGTCGACTAGCGCTCATTCAAGCGCTTGTTAAATGAGTTGTATGAGTCGAATCGGAAGTTTTTGGTCGATAAAGGTTGCCGAGAATTAGGACAATTCTCTATATAACACTTTTGAAGAAATTAGACACTTCCCAGCTACTTTTCCAAAAGGTTGTTGCTATAGTTCGCGGTCACACCGAGGGTCTAGCTCAGTCAAATGATCACCGATTTTCACAAACATTTTACGAGGGAATTTGGAGCGGGGCCGAGGAATGACCTAATCGATAGTAGTTCAGAATTTTTTAAAATGGGTTTTCAGCTTTCGGGGTCGCGCTCAACCTGGCACCTAGTTTTGGGGCTCATACTGCCAGGCATGATATGACTCCCAACCTTGAAAGCTTGTTTAAAATATTTGTGAACTCCTATCGGTTAGATAATAGATACCGCTAGAGGAGACCCACTCAAAATTTTCCTGTAAAATTTTTGTGGGGATCGTTCACCTTTTCATTGAGCTACATCCAAGTGATTATGATTAATTATGACACACCCTGTAAAAGCTTTTAATTCTAAATGCCGACTTGTTTTTGGAAATCTAATTGTTTTTTATTTACAGGTAGACGGAAACCAAGCAAAATGTCGTTTGAAATGCGAAAGTTGACGTCATTCGCAGAAGCTATGCTATGACCTAGGGCTGGAGGTTTTGGAGCAAATGAAGCCCGAAGATACGATCGAATTGGTCAAGGTGAATGTAGGATTTCGATCGATTCTGCTGCGGACACTCTGGCTAATTTTTGGGCGTCACGTGCACCAGTTCTCCTTTGGGAATTATTGGATTTGGCTCACCGGTCGTCCCCATGACTCCTGCCTCAGACTTAATGTCGCTCTCCACTTCCCGTTGTTCAAACGAATCCACTCATGCGACCTATTTCGACATGGCTCGACGAACGATACCTCGACGAAAACGCAGTGATTCTGAATTACTGGAAGTTTGTGAAACATTTCGAGCTCTATGTTGACATGAACGAGTTGTTGCTGAAATTTCTTGAGAATTTCCGCTCGGTGATTGGAGGATGCGCGGTTATTAAAGTGAACATTGATTTGTTGAAAGAAAATCAGGTGATCCGCGAGCTTTTCAAGAATTTCATTGCAAATCAGATGAATGACTGCGAAAAAGTCAGTTTTCGTTGTAGTTCCGCTGCTGCGTTTGACTTCTACTACGCTGCTTTTGCCAAGACTTCGATGAAATTCTTGGAAATCACTGGAATATATTGGACCGATGATGGGTTTGAAAAGGGCGTGCAATCAATCGTTGAAAAGGGGATCCCAAGCAGGAATTTGAAAGCGGCTATCTGTGTGAAATCTGGGCAAGAATCATGGAGGGATTACCGAATCGTCGATTTTCTTTCTCGATTCCCTGGAATGAAGCGTCTCGAGGGGGAAAAGCAGCAAAAAGTCACCAAAATCGCGAAAGAGATCTGGGATAAGCATTTGGATTACCATTTTGATTTCATAGAGAATTCAGACATTTTTCGACGAAATATTGACTCGAGGAGGGATTGTGTCTGCATGTTTGGATCATACGCAGATGATACATATTCCGTAACCACAGAAATCTTCGCTTTCTGCGTTCATCCGCAATTGGGAAAGATCGAGTTTTGAGAGTTTTTTTTATCGTTTTTGATACAGTTTTAGTGCTTTTATTATGTCATGGTCACATTGTCATTGATTTCATCCAATTCATCCATTTTCGATATCGCCTATGCAACTGGAGCAGAAGTCGACAAGGATGAATCTTTGTTTCGATGTATGATTACTATTTGACAAGGGTGTATTATTTGTTTCGTATAAAAAATATAGCTTGATAAATAGCCGAGAAAGAGTGAAATAAAAAAGTCAGCGAAAATAGTAGGAATGGAATACACATCGATGACTGCGTTTTCTGAACTCCTTGTCCTCGTAGTTTCCGGGCATTTCACTTTTTCTTTTCCATGAATAGAAAATCGCTGTCATTCTTTGAAAAATTGATGGTTTTTTAGCTTTTCGGAAAGTTTCTTCAAATCAATATTTACAGAAAAACAAAAATTCATGTTTTTTCGTGATTTAGCTTATTCTTGCCGAGTTTCGGGTCGTTCTACTGTAGTTATGTAATGATATCATTATTCTAGACCAGTGTCGAGACTTTCCACCAAATTGGATGCATTGAAATCCTCTGCTTACTGGATTTAACCAAAAAAGGTTTATTTTGAATGTATGTAGATCTAAATCAATTCACATTCAAATGCGATTGCGATTCTGTCTACCTTGTGAATTTTTCGACTCCATCGGTGTGGCCACTCAACGCTTTAGTTCTGAGGTATTCGGTGAAGCAAACTAAAAAAAATTGAGGTCGGAATACAGTAAAGAAGCTCAAAATCTCCTCGTCAAAAACAAAAGTTGCGGAGATCGCTGGGCCCTGATCAGATGATTTGAAAAGTGATCTATCTCATGACCAAATCCTCAACCCTTATCAACTCAAGATGTGGGTCAAGGTGCACTGAGTCAAGGTACACGCCAGGCCAAGCCAAGCCAAGCCAAGCCAGACCAAGCCAGACCAAGCCACACCAAGCCACACCAAGCCAAGCCAAGCCAGTCGAGTTTGTTCAAGTCCGGTCTCAAACTTTTTGAAGTATTAGAATGGAAAATTTAGGATATCCATATCAAAAATGGAAAACAGATTCGGATTCAGCGTGAAATTCTGCGTTGAATAAGGTCAATCGGTGGACCAGATTCCGTTGAAATTCCATTGTTAGAAGCTTGCTTTACTCAAGAAAATTTGAACAAATTCACAAATTTTGGATCAATGACTTTTTAGGCTTACAGGCTTAGGCTTTGGTTTTAGAGTTGATGGAGAAAACTAGGCAAAGATGTACCTCAACCTTTCCATGTGTTTTAAAGGATTTTTCTGAAGCTTTTTCGATAGAATAATAGACATTGTATAGCTGATTCAACTTGTTATGGTAAAATTTCGAGGAAAGACGATTCATCCGTCCTTAAGATCCCCCAAATGTACCTTGTTCGACAAAATGTCTCCATTGATCTGCAACTGGCTCGATTAAGGCTCTCAAAGGACAACTGTGGCTTTTTCTTGACTCTTCAAGATTCCCTTTAGGAAGTTACCGTAATCCCCTTTTCAAAAAGATTCAGGAAAAGCTGGCGATCAGATGCGGGAAATGGCTTCCTCACGAGTTAAGCAGTGCAAAAAAAGGCTTCACGGGTCGCATTGCCGGAATCCTCATCCGCCACGCTAAATATCATGGCTTTCTTAATTCTCTTGTTACTGGAGATGAGAAGTGGATCCATTTCGATAATACTATTCGAAAACGGAAATGACTAGGACCAGGAGAACGGCCAAATCGACCGTGAAGCCGGACATTCATGGGAAAAAGATCATGCTCTCAGTATGGTGGAATAACAAGCTCCCTGTGTATTTCGAGCTTCTACCAACCGGCCAAACAGTCACATCCGACCTCTACAAACAGCAACTTGATCGGGTCAATGAAGTTCTCATTCGTCAAGGAGTAGACACATCAAAGATAAAGTTCATCCATGCCAACGCTAGACCTCACGTTGCAAAGATGACTCAGCAAAAACTGGAGAATCTAGGATGGGAGATTTGACCATATCCGCCGTATGCTTCCGATTTGGCTCCCTCAGATTACCATTGATTCCGGTCGATTCAAAACTTTTTCGCCAATGAGAAATTCAAAAACCGCGAAGATGTCCAAAATTGGGTCGCCAGGTTTTTCGAATCAAAGCCGGCTGAGTTTTTCAAGAGCGGCATCAATTCTTTGCGCAAAAGATGGCAAGAAGCAATCAATAATAATGGTGAATATATTTTGGGTTAAACTGTGTTGTTTCCGTTTTTAAGATAAATTTTGTCGACTACTAAAACGCTCGTTTATATCCGAACAACTTAATATTTGCATTTTTCCCTATCATTTTAACAACTCAACTCTACCGGACATCAAATTTACTCAAAATCGACTTCAAAATCAATCGCAATTCCGATAACCGACTTTTGCATAATTTTGCTGTGCAAATCGATCCTCCATCATAAAACGAACTGCGGGAATTGGGGTTTTACCCACTACAACATCGAATAAATAATTTGCCTTTGGCGACCAATTTCTAGAAAAAGCTACTTTCATTCATAATCGGCTACGACATTTAGATTCTTGGGTGACATCCAGTTTGCAAGGATGTGAAAAAATAAAGAAACAATTACAATTTCACAAAAACCAGAGAATCGGAGTTTGAAGCTTCTAACCAAAATTCTAAACACTCTATCTCTAGATAACTCCGGCTGATAAGAATCCTCAACCACGATAGGAACGACCCTGAAAAATTTCAACTTCGTAATACCCAAGCGCGTCAAAAAACATTCGAGTTTCCTCTTGAAAGCAAGAAAAGAAAATGCAACAACCGCCGTATCGCCGGCTTCAAACCATTGGCAAAACTTTTCTTTCTTTTTATGGCCATGGGCAAATCTATTATTACCCATTGGCAAGCGAGTGTTTCGCCGGTTAGCTGAGTATCTTCAGGGAATAGATATTCAGCTAATGATTTTGTAAAAAAGGCGCGAAACTTTCGCAACAGTCATTCATTCTACAAGCCCTCCCGAGTCGGTGCCGATTTTATTTTAACGTTTTTCCTGTTTTTAACTATTTATGACGAAAACCCCTTATCAACTTGTAAATATTTTTTTTCCAGAGATGATGCGGCTGACCCACCGTATCTCGGGTACAACGCGAGCTTAGCCACGACACGCCGGCCACTCCACCCCACTGTATTCCACTATCGCCCATCACTCCTCGCCCATATCAACCGAATCGCAGAAGTTTGTGAGTTTGTTTTCGGGGTTTTGAGCTAAATGTTTTTGCTTTTGTGAAGCTTTCTAAAATGGCCCATAGGTGTTTTGTTGTTTCATTTTCCTTTTGTTTAGCGCCAGGCAGTAGCATTATTTTATATTTATCTTGATATTTATCTTGATCTCGGGCAAACAAAGGCATCGAGTTTAGTTAAATCTTGCCTTATCAACGGCTTCTCAAACTCTCCATTATAAACGACGGTGCTGAGCTTGTGTAGGCGAGTGTATCGGTGCCGTGTAGAACCTCAAATCCGTCGGTACTGACGATAGGCCTAAATTGATAGAATAATGAAACTGCCTGATGCTGAACAAAATCAGGTTAACGTGTCGCACATTTTCTTTGGTCTCGAAGGGGTAAAGTTGCAGTTTGGACTTTGCTAATTTTTGGTCAAAAAAAGATTGAATTCTACCGCGCTTTTCCGAAAAAGTACATTCCTTTAAGTTGGTTAAAAGTTAAAAAACGGTTGTGTTATTACTTGCCTATAGAGCGGGCAACTCAAAGCAAAAGAAAGCTGTACAAAATCATAAGCATTTAGATCATAACCCAAAAACAAACTCACGAACTTCTACGATTCGACGTTTAGTCTGATATGGTCGATAGTGTAGTAGAGGGAAGTAATCGGCGTGGCCGAGCTCGCGTCGTACCACGTTGTTGTCTTTATAGAAAACCATTAATGAGACTGATTACACTCACATCTAATAGCTTGAGCGGAAGTTTCCTTTCGCTTTTCACATTTTTTTGTGTTCTACGGTCAAAAACTAAACAACTGATTTTTCGGATTCATAGACTGCTTAAATGGTAAACTGCTTAAAGTAAACTTCATAAACTGCTTAAAAGATTCATAGACCCACAGCAAAATTTTTGTGGGAATCGTTTACCTTTTGAATGAGCTAGATTCAAGTGATTATGATTAATTATGACACACCCTGTAAAAGCTTTTAATTCTAATTGCCGACTTGCTTTTGGAAATCTAATTGTTTTTTTATTTACAGGTTGACGGACGCTAAGCAGAGTGTCGTTTGAAATGCGAAAGTTGACGTCATTCCCCATGCAGAAGCTATGCTATGACCTAGAGCTGGAAGTTTTGGAGCAAATGGGGCCGGAAGATACGATCGAATTGGTCAAGGTGAATGCAGGATTTCGATCAATTCTGCTGCGGACACCCTGGCTAGTTTTTGGACGTCACGTGCACCTAATCTCTCTTGAGGATGGGATCATGCGTCGTCCCCATGACTCCTGCCTCAGACTTAATGTCGCTCTCCACTTTCCATTGTTCAAACGAATCCACTCGTGTGACGTATTTGACGCATGGCGCCCCGAACGATTCCCCGACCAGAACGCGGCGATTCTGAAGCACTTGAAGTCTGTGAAAAAGTTGGACCTCTCTGTGGACACAAACGAGTTATTGCTGAAATTTCTTGAGAATTTCCGCTCGGTGGTTGGAGAATGCGCCGTTATTGACGTGGACATTGATTTGTTGAAAGAAAATCAAGTGATCAGCGATCTTTTCGAGAATTTCATTGCAAATCAGATGAATGACTGCGAAAAAGTCTGTTTTGACTGTACTTCCGCTGCTGCGTTTCACTTCTACTACGCTCTTTTTGCCAAGACTTCGATAAAATTTTTGCAAATCCCTGGAGGATACGTGGTCAATGATCGGTTTGAAAAGGTCGTGCAATCAATCGTTGAAAAGGGGATCCCAAGCAAGAATTTGAAAGCGGCTATTTATGTGTATGACTGTGATACTGTGATAGAGAGGGCTGACAGAATCGTCGATTTTGTTTCGCGATTCCCTAGAATGGAGCGTCTCGAGGGAGGAAATCAGCAAAAAGTGACCAAAATAGCGAAAGAATTCTGGGCTAAGCATATGAATTACCGTTTTGAGTTCACAGAGGAATCATATATTTTTCGACGAAACATTGACTCGAGGAGGGATTGTGTCTACATGTTTGGATCATACACAGGCCCGGACCCTGAGATAGATTCTGATATATGTTCCGGAACGGAATTTTTCGCTTTCTACATTCATCCGCAATCGGGAAAGATGGAGTTTTGAGAGTTTTTATCTTGATACAGTTTTAGTGCTTTTGTTGTATCATGGTCAGATTGTCATTGATTTCATCCAATTGATCCACTTTCGATATTGCCTATGCAACTGGAGCAGAAGTTGACAAGGATGAATCTTTGTTTCGATGTATGATTATTATTTGACAAGGGTGTATTTTTTGTTTCGTATAAAAAAATAAAGCTTTATAAATAGCTGAGAAAGAGTGAAATAAAAAAGTTAGGCAGAAGAATTGGAATGGGATACACATGGATTGGACATCAGAGGGATTGCTGCCTTGTCATAACTCCTTGTCCTCGTAGTTTTCGGGCACTTGAAACGGATCGTCACCCTTTGAACGCCCATCACTTCCGGAAATGTTTTTCTTTGAAAGTTTTTGGAAAATAGTAACCGGGCAAGATATAAAGGCGGGGTTACAAAATCAAAATGCCCGATTCATTTCCAATTGAAAAATTGATGATCTTTTAGCGTTTCGGAAGGTGATTCAAATCACTATTTACAGAAAGACAAGAATTTCACGTTTTTTCGTGATTTAGCTGATTCTTTCCGGGTTTCCGATCGTAGTTGCTGAAATTTTATTAAAATTTTGGGGCTGAAAGAGTTTGGGAAGCAAGGAGGATCAAGGAGAATCGAAAAACTCTGAGAAATCGTATTCTACCGTAATTCTGTAATGATATCATTATTCTAGACCAGTTTCGAGACTTTCCACCAAATTGGATGCATTTAAATCCTCTGCTTACTAGATTTAACTAAAAAAAGCTTGATTTTGAATGTATGGAAGAAATTTGGACTTAAAGCAAAGCTTGTCAAAGCTAAACCAGGCTTAAGAAATGAAATTCCAGTATTTACGGGTTATTGAAAGTTTTCTGATGAAACTAAGAACAAAAATTCACGCTTTTTGCTTCCAGAAAAAGCCAAAAATCTACCTCATGTAAACCGCGAAACCAATCTTGAGGCGATTTCTTGAGGAAATAACCCCCACCACTGTACGGCTCTAGATAATCCCTGGCACGACCGTTTTTCGGCACCAAATAGAACTCTCGAGCCTGAAAAATGGGCAGATCTTTTACGCATGATAATAATCTATATATCAATAATACTAGAACTACAGCTAACAACTAAAGAACTGCTGCGCTTTAAGCTACCGTAAAACCTTCTTGGTTCCCGGTAGGCACTGTTGTGATCAAAATTCACCATACGATCAGAAAAACTTGTTACCAAAGCTACGCCAAACCTCAATGACGACTTTGGTTGGCCAGATCTGTTTGAAGAGTTTTGCTGGAGTTGTTGAGGTTTCTTTTAGCGTTGTTGTTGCTTTTCTTGTTTGTGTCTCCTCCAATCCATCGTCAATCCCTTTTTTCGTTGTACTCTAGAATGTTTTCTCTCTCTAGAAGATCTAGAATACTTAGAGATCTAGTTAGCTAGGGAAAAGGAGGCAATCCAGCAAGTTCTATTAAATCGCCTTACTGTTCGGATTTCGTACAAGGGATAGCCTATTGATAGGTATTCGATTGCTTTTTGATATTCCTATTTTAAAAATCTAGATTTCTTTAGTTTAGGTTTAAAAGATTGCAAACTCGTGGCAATGCAATCGATTGCAAAACTAGCGACAAATTGTGACGTAAGCATTTAAGAGGAATGAATTTTGAATTTCGAAGGTGAAAATCTAGGAATTTAATTGAAATTTTATCTTTTTGTCTCGAAATTAAATCTCTAGAAACAAAATGGAAACTTTTCAACCTTTCAAACCTGAATTTCCTCAATCGGGTTGACGATTTCCTCGGGAACAGGAATCGATTTATCCTCTATCGTTTTTTTCGTTTTCTCTTCTATTATTTCAGTCTTTTTATCGATTTTTGCCTCTTTTAATTGATTTAAATCGAACTTCCTCAACTCTTCTTCATCTTTTTCCTCTTTTTCTTCTTTTTTCTTCTTTCCCTCCATTTTTTCTTCACCTTTTTTCTCGATTTCGTCAATTACCTAGAAAATTGAATATGGTAAAGATTACGGTAATTTTTAAGCTTTTATACTTTCACGTAAACACAACCCAGCTAGCACACTGATTTCTTTATCTTTTATCAGAATTCAGTACGCCAGAAAGGATGGGTTTAGAGCAAAACAGAGTACACAAAAGTGTGCTTAAACGCAAGTATCCCATCTAGCCTACTCATGACAGTCTGAAAAGGTTGGGAAAATGGACAATTTCCTGGTATTTAACGATAGATAACTTTGGCTGATGCACTAGATGGGATGCGCTTATCCTTTACCTCAACATTCACCTCATCAAGCGATTGACTGAATTCTTTTACCCGGCCATTCTCATTGAACATCTTCGAAATGATTTCATTTAGTGAAAATAGTTTCGATGATTTCTTAGCAATTGGAAGTGATTGTTTCTTGGAATCGTTGTAGTGTCTTTCTGTTGTAGTGTCTAAAGAGATTCTATTCTCGATTCTCAAAGCTTTGGGAGGTTGTACAAGATTTAAAGAGACTTAGAATCGTTGTAATGTCTTTCTAAAGAGATTCTACAATTAACAAATTAAGGACACTTTTTGTTTAAAAATTATTACCTTGTGATGTTGTTTCATCATCAATGTACACTTTAGAAACCCAAAAACGCACAAACTAAGCAATACAGTGAGTTCAAAAGGAAAACAGACTCTACTTTACTGTCCTAGGTGTTTAAATGGAGAGGGGTACTGCTTAAAAAGCTTAAAAAGCTGTAACTAGTCTGTACTGTAGGTGTAACTAGTCTGCACTCAAAAATGAAATTAGAATGAAAAATTCAGATGCGAAACCTGTTTTTGGAGTGGCTACCTTGATTACTTTTGATGACAAGACCGGGGAAAACTTTTGCGAAACCACGAAAGTATAAAACGGTGATTGATTCAAATTTCCCAGAGGGAAGCTTTCTCAGTGGAGAGGTGAGAGTTTCAAATTATCGAAAATTCATTGATTTATTCAAGTTTTCAAAATTCAAAATCTTCATTAATGAACAAATCGGATCGAGATGACGAATGGAGAGAAAGAGGGAACGTAAATGAGATTGTAGAGAAGAGGAATTGTACGTTTCAATCTTTAGATAGATCATTCAGAAATAATTCACTTCTAAAAGATTCCTTAAACTCCATTCTCCATTTCATTTACTTCATTTTCATCAACGAATTATAAAACCGCTTGAAAATAAGCTGAAAAATCAGGCATACGACAATTTGACTAACATTTCACTTTAAAGCTTAACAATTAGAAAAGAATAAAGCTTTAGTTTCAACTCAACGACCTCGTCTACTATCAATTGAAAGAGATTATGCCCCGTTGCAAGCAGAATTGAGAGAAATTATCATCTTAATGCGATCGTTTAAGGTAAGCCTCGATTATTGTAACTAGGGCTGGTCTGGTTGGCCTGGCTAGTCTAGAAGCTAGGCTAGACCAGGCAAAGCTCTACCTTCTGGCAAGGAACTTGTCCAGAAACTCCAGAGTAAAGCCAGTCTATAAGCCAGGCAAAGTAAAACAGTAAAGCAGCCAAAATCTTGAGCAAAGCAAGCTTCTAACAATGGAATTTCAACGGAATCTGGTCCACCAATTGACCTTATTCAACGCAGAATTTCACGCTGAATCCGAATCTGTTTTCCGTTTTTGATATGGAATACTCTATCAAAAGTTATAGGCTCTGAAAGTTTTCGATTTCGAATATAACCAGAGAATCATAAATTTTCCATTCTAATACTTCAAAAAGTTTGAGATCGGCTACGAACCAGCGCCCTGACTTGAACAAACTCGACTGGCTTGACTTGGCTTGGTCTGGATTGGCTTGGCTTGGTCTGGCTTGGTCTGACTTGGCTTGGCTTGACTTGGCTTGGCCTGTCTTTTAATCAATTCTAGAGTGCTGAAATTGTTTCAAAGGCTACCAGAGTTTCTATCTTGTCATGTGCTTGATTGATAGAGAAATGGTTTGCAGGAAAAGCTGGACGAGGACGCAGTGGAAGAGGAGTGTCAAGCCGACTACAAGTACATTGCGATGTGCTTGGATCGAATGTTCCTCTTCGTTTTCTCGGCCGTCTACCTCTCGACGGTGACGGCGATGTTGATCGCGACGCCGAGAGTGCTCTCAACGAGTGCATGAGGATATTCAATTCTTGAGATGACGTTGTCTATCGTTATCTACCGAAATTTCGGCTTACCTTTGTCATTTTGGCTTAATTGCGCCTAGATTTATCAGGTTGATGCAAAAGTCTTTTTAATTTTTTTCGTACTTCTGTTAAAAAGTAACAAATTCACCAATTAATCTATAGTTTGCTCTATAAAAAAAGTGTTTTTTTGTTCAATTTCCATCTTTTTAAATGAATTTCGGTTCACTTTCAAGCAAATTCGCGAGTGAAAAACGCCTTTTTCGTAAAAATCTAAAATTTTTTTTTTTTCTCTGAAATTTTGGCGAAATATCAAACGTTTTTTTTCTCTATCTTTTATCTATTGACACGAAGATAGGTTTTCTTTAGCTAAGGTGTCTAAACCGCATCATCGAGTTAGCCCTTTTTGACTACCCGACTTCATACTCTCAAGAAAATCCAGGCATTCAATATTTTTAAACCCGTTTTAATGTTATTTTGCAGAAAAATAATTGGTTTTTCTAATGAAATCAAGCGTAGTTTAATTGGTGCATTTGTTGGCTTGAAACGGCAGACGAAAAAAATGAAAAAGACTTTTGCATCAACCTAATATCAGAGAATTTTGGATTGTATTGAGAATTTTGAGCCGAAAAGGTATCCCATTTCGTGTTTTCTTCAAATTGACAAAAAAATCTTGCCATATCTTGGATTTTATAAATAATTTGGTGTATTTTTGCAGTTTTCAAATGATTTTTATAACAAAATCAAAAAAAAAATGAAATGAAAAGGGGATTTTTGTTAGATCTGGAACGCACAGAGTCGATTTTCGTAGAAAAAAAAGCAGCATTCAAATGGTATTCAAACAAAATTTAGCATAAAATCCAATGACTTTTTATCTAGATTACGATAGCTTAGCAAAAGAAACATTAGATTTTGTCTTCCTTTGTCTTTACTCAAATTTACTCAAAATCGACTTCAAAATCTATCACAATTCCGCCTAGATGTAAGCTTGTTGCTTGAGGAGAATCTCCGCATTCACACCCGCATTCGCACAGTGAGGCCCGGATCTAAACTCTAATGTAAAGCAGTGTCATGGGACTCTAGCAATCTACTGGCAATCTACTAGCAATCTACTGTAACAATATGAGCACTGTAGTCCATCCAGGAGTCAAAATAATCGACTCTTGCATAATTTTGCTGTCTAGAGACAAGCCTTGTCGTGATGATCTGCCTCGGAGAGTCAAACTCTCAAAACTCCATCTTCTCCGATTGCGGATGAACGTAGAAAGCGAAGAATTCTGTGGTTACGGAATCTATATCATCCGTGTCTGTGTATGATCCAAACATGTAGACACAATCCCTCCTCGAGTGAATGTTCCGTCGAAAAATGTCTGATTGCGTGAAGGTTCCAGCAAATCGATCCTCCATCATAAAAAGAAAATTTAGTCTTATGAAAATATAAAAGACAAAAGTTAAAAACGTGAAAACTCTTAAACTTTCTTCGGAAGTATAAAGCCTGATTAACAAGTCGTAACCAGTAACGTATTACAGTTCAAAACATTTAAATTTTGGGTCAAAATGGCAAAGTTGCCGATCCGTACTCGAACTGGGGGAATTGGGGTTTTACCACTACAACATCTAGAAAATAGTTTGCCTTTGACGACAAATTTCTAGAAAAAGCTACTTTCATTCATAATCGGCTACGACATTTAGATTGTTGGGTGACATCCAGTTTGCAAGGACGTCAAAAAACTACCCAAAAGCGTCAAAAAACATTCGAGTTTCCTCTTGAAAGCAAGAAAAGGCTTCAAACGATTGGCAAATCTTTTCTTTCTTTTTATAGCCATGGGCAAATCTATTATTACCCATTGGCAAGCGAGTGTTTTGTTAGTTCGCTGAGTATCTTCAGGGAAAAGATATTCAGCTAATGATTTTGTAAAAAAGGCGCGAAATTTTCGGAACAGTCATTCATCCTAAAAGCTCCTCCCGAGTGGGTGCCTCTTTTATTTTCACTCTTTCCTGTTTTTACTATTTATAACGAAAACCTCTTACCAACCTGTATGTTTTTTTTGCAGGGATGGTGCTGCTGACCCACCGTATTTCGGGTACAACGCGAGCTCAGACGCGCCGGCCACTCCACTCCCCTATATTCCATTCCACTATCGCCCATCACTCCTCGCCCATATCAACCGAATCGCAGAAGTTTGTGAGTTTGTTTTCGGGATTTTGATCTAAATACTTTTGCTTTTGTGAAGCTTTCTAAAATGGCCTGTAGGTGTTTTGTTCTTTCATTTTCCTTTTGTTTAGCTTCAAGTAGTAGCATCATTTTATACCTTTGATATTTAGCTTGATCTGGGGCAAACAAAGGCGTCGAGTTTCGGTAAATCTTACCTGATCAACGGCTTCTCAAACTCTCCATTATAAGCGACAGTGCTGAGCTTGTGTATCGGAGCCGTGTAGAACCTCAATTCCGTTAGTACTGACGATAGCCCTAAATTGATAGGATAATGAAACTGCCTGATGCTGAACAAAATCAGGTTAACGTGTCGCACATTTTGTTTGGTCTCGAAGGGGTAAAGTTGCAGTTTGGAATTTGCTAATTTTTGACCAAAAAAGATTGAATTCTACCGCCCTTTTCCGGAAAAGTACATTCCTTGAAGTTAAAAATGTGTATATTACTTGCCTATAGAGAACTCAAAGCAAAAGAAAGCTGTACAAAAGCATAAGCATTTAGGTCATAACCCTAAAACAAACTCACGAACGATTCGACGTTTAGTCTGATATGGTCGATATTGTAGTAGAGTGAAGTGAGCGGCGTATCGGGGCTGAGCCCGCGTTGTACCACGTTGTGGTCTTTATAGGAAACCATTAATGGGACTAATTACACTCTCATCTAATAGCGTGGGCCTAGTTTCTTTTCGCTTTTCACCTTTTTGTGTTCTACGGTCAAAAATTAAACAACCTATTTTTTCGGATTCATAGACTGCTTAAAATAGTTTTACGGTCTTGATAGCTCGGGGTCGAAATTTTTCATTTTTTCATGTTCATTCTGATTATAGTTGATGAGCCGAGTTATCTAGAGACTGTTGAGAATCTTGTCTACAGGGTGCCTCATAATTACTCATAATCACTGTGGAGGGTCTAGCTTAGTCAAATGATCACCGATTTTCACAAACCTTTTACGAGTGAATTCGGAGCGAGTCTCCGGTAGCGGTGTCTATTATCTAATCGATAGGAGTTCACATTTTTTAAAAATGGCTTTCAACTTTGGTGGTCGCGCGCTGAACCTGGCACACAATCTAGTTTTGGATTCCCCAAACGATTCCCCGATCAAAACGCGGCGATTCTGAATCACCTGAAGTCTGTGAAACATTTGGACATCTCTGTGGACACGAACGAGTCTTTGCTGAGATTTCTTGAGAATTTCCGCTCGGTGATTGCAGAATCCGCGGATATTTGTGTGGACATTGATTTGTTTGAAGAAAATCAAGTGATCAGCGAACATCTCGAGAATTTCATTGCAAATCATATGAATGACTGCGAAGAAGTCGTTTTGTGGTGTAGTTCCGCTGCTGAATTTCACTTCTACTACGCTGCTTTTGCCAAGACTTCGATAAAATTGTTAATAATAGAGTTGACCGATCATGGGTTTGAGGAGGTCTTGCAATCGATCGTTGAAAAGGGGATCCCAAGCAAGAATTTGATAGCGGCTATTTATGTGAATGATCGTGATTCTCAGGAGAGCGATTGCCGAATCGTCGATTTTCTTTCGCGATTCCATGGAATGATGCGTTTCGACGGGGAAAATCAGCAAAAAGTCATCAAAATGGCGAAGGAGATCTGGGCTAAGCATTTGGATTACGATTTTGAGTTCTCAGAGAAATCAGACATTTTTCGACGAAATATTGACTTGAGGAGGGATTGTGTCTACATGTTTGGATCATACACATACACGGATGGTTCCGGAATGGGAACAGAGTTTTTCGCTTTCTACATTCATCCGCAATCGGAAAAGATGGAGTTTTGAGAGTTTTTTATCGGGTTTCATACAGTTTTAGTGCTTTTGTTGTGTCATAGTCACATTGTCATTGATTTCATCTAATTCATCCATATTCGATATTTCTTATGCAGCTGGAGCAGAAGTTGACGAGGATGAGTCTTGGTTTCTATGTCTGATTATTATTTGACAAGAATGTATTGTTTGTATTATTCGTATAAAAAATAAACTTTTATAAATAACCGAGAAAAAGGGAAATAAAAAAGTTAACAGGTATAAGTGGAATGGCATACACATCGATTGGAGGGATTGATGCGTTTCCTTAACTCCTTGTCCTCGTAGTTTTCGGGCACTTCAAACGGATCGTCACCGTTTGAAAGCCCATCACTTTGTCCGGAAGTCTTTTTCTTTTGAAAGTTTTTGGAAAATTGTAGCAGGGCAAAAAATAAAGGCGGGGTTACAAAATCAAAATCCCCGATTCATTTCTAATATTACAAAGATTTTACAAATTTTTTTTTTCCATGGATAGTTTCAGAGAAAATTGCTGTCATTCTTTTAAAAATTGATGATCTTTTAGCTTTTCGGAAAGTTTATTGAAATCAATATTTACAGAAAGACAAAAATTTCGCGTTTTTTCGTGATTTAGCTTGTGCTTGCCGAGTTTCCGGTCGTAGTTGCGAAAATTTTATTCAAATTTTGGGGCTTAAAGAGTGGGGGAAGCAAGGAGGATCGAAGAGAATCGAAAAACTCTCTGAGAAATCGTATTCTACTGTAATTCTGTAATGATATCAATATTCTGGACCAGTTTCCAGACTTTCCCCCAAATTGGATGCATTCAAATCCTCTGCTTACTAGATTTTACCAAAAAAGCTTGATTTTGAATGTATGAAAGAAATTTGAACGTAAAGTAAAGCTTGTTAAATTTAAACAAGGCTTAAGAAATGAAATTCTAGTATTTACTTGTGAAAGTTTTCTGATGAAGCAAAGATGAAAAATACACGCGGTTTACGTTCGTTTATTGATTTGCTTCAAGAAAAAGCCAAAAATCTACCTCATGTAAACCGCGAAACCAATCTTGAGGCGATTTCTTGAGGAAATAACCCCCACCACTGTACGGCTCTAGATAGTCCCTAGCACGACCGTTTTTCGGCACCAAATAGAACTCTCGACCCTGAAAAATGGGCAGATCTTTTACGCATGATAATAATCTATATAACAATAATACGAGAACTACGGCTAACAACTAAAGAACTACTGCGCTCTAGGCTACCATAAAACCTTCTTGGTTCCCGGTAAGTACTGTTGGGATCAAAATTCACCATTCGATCAGAAAAACTTGTAACTAAAGTTACGCCAAATCTCAATGACGACTTCTGTTGGCCAGATCTGTTTGAAGAGTTTTGGTTGAGTTGCTGAGGTTTCTTCTAGCGTTGCTGTTGCTTTTCTTGTTTGTGTCTCCTCCAATCCATCGTCAATCTCTTTTTTCGTTGTTTTTAGGTTTAGAAGATCCAGAATACTTAGAGATCTAGTTAGCTAGGGAAAAGGAGGCAATCTAGCAAGTTCTATTAAATCGGCTTACTATTCTGATCTCGTACAAGGGATAGCCTACATCATTGCGCATCATACTGGCATTCAAACAGGTCTCGTTCAACAAACTATTGATGGGTATTCGATTGCTTTTTGATATTCCTATTTTAAAAATCTAGATTTCATTAGTTTAGGTTTAAAAGATTGCAAAATCGTTTGCAAAACTGCAAAACTAGCGACAAATTGTGGCGCAAGCATTTAAGAGGAAAGAATTTTGAATTTCAAAGGTGAAAATTTAGGAATATAATCGAAATTTTAGCTGTTTGTCTAGAAATTAAATCACGTTGTCATGGGCATGACGTTGGATCAAAATCCGATCATCAACAGATAAAATCTTGTGCACGTGACGTCCAAAAACCAGCCAGGGCGTCCGCAGCAGAATCTAATTTTTCGAATTTGGCAACAGAAGTTACCTCCCGAGGTGTTAAAATATTTGGTCCTATTAACCTAAGTTTTTTAATTGATAAATCTGCATTGTAATCGTGAGATAAATCTGCATTGTATTCCAAATGTTTCATTAAAAAAAACTTCAATCACCATCGGCTAGCCGATCGTGATTGAAACACTAGCGGCTAGCCGATGGTGATTGAATCACTAGGGGCTAGCCGATGGTGATTGAATCACTAGGGGCTAGCCGATGGTGATTGAATCACTAGGGGCTAGCCGATGGTGATTGAATCACTAGGGGCTAGCCGATCATGATTCAATCCCTAGCGGCTAGCCGATGGTGATTCAATCACTAGCGGCTGAAAATCACGAGCGGCTGCGACAGATATAACACTACACTAAATTTACATAGACAAAAAAAGATAGCTCACGGTTTTTCTCTAAATCTCTAAATTTTCCTAATACCATCGTTTCTTTACGCTCCTAACGAAAGCTAAAGAAAGTAACTAATCTTTCGATTAATACTTTAAAATTTTGATTGTTACCCTCCCTTTAAAAAGCATTTTTAACAGTACCTGAATGCTTGGGAAACTTATTGTGCTGTAGTAAAACCGAAGAGAGTCAGGACCGGAGTACAGATAAACTTTTCAGTCAGAATGATACAGTTTGAGATACATCGGATGTCCAAACTTGTAACGTATTTTCTCGAAAACTAATTCCTTGGCAAAATTCGAAAGCATCATCGTGGTGACCGTATTCGACTTGTGTTTGGCCCTGATTTTGATGCCGAAATGTCACGGTCACTTCTGACCATTCCCTTGTTAGAGGACATTGGGATTACGCTAGTTTTTCCTGAATCTTTTCGAAAACGGGATTACGGTAACTTCCTAAAGGGAATCCTGGAGAGTCAAGAAAAAGCCACAGTTACCCTTTGAGAGCCTTAATCGAGCCATTTGCAGATCAATGAAGACATTTTGTCGAACCAGGTACATTTAGGGTGATCTTAAGGACGGATGAATCGTCTTTCCTCGAAGTTTTACGGTAACCAGTTGAATCAGCTATGGAATGTCTATTATTCTATCGAACAAGCTTCAGAATAATCCTTTAAAACCCATGGAAAGGTTGAGATACATTTTTGCCTAGTTTTCTCCATCAACTCTAAAACCAAAGCCTAAGCCTGTAAGCCTAAAAACCTTGTGAAGCAAGGAGAACCCTTTGTGGGTTTTGTGAAGCAAGGAGAACCCAAAAATTGTCTGAGAAACAGTATTCTCGTATTACTTTAAAGAATACTGTAATGATTTCACTATTCTAACTAGGGAATGTTGTTAACTTATCGTGGCTTTTTCGCCAGGAAAACTACCTCTCTGATGCAGTTTCCGCTTTTTCGCTGTTTCCGAATCTGCAATCAGTTTTTGCCAACGACAATTTTTTTGAGCTTTTCGGGTAGTGTGCGCCCCAGATCGGCAGAATAATTGAGGAATTGATCAAATTCCAACCTAAATCAACAAAAACATACGATTTTATTTCGTGTTCACGCTACAGTACCCGCCACTGTAATCGTAAACTCGCCTTTGTATCTCGCTCTGTTACCATTTTCCAAAAACTTTAGAAAAACATTTCCGGATCTCGTTATGTTAAGTTATGGGCGTTCAAAGGGTGACCATCCGTTTCCACGTCCAAGACCAAGTCCACGGAAGTACACGGACCAAGTCCACGGAAACTACGAGGACAAACGTTACGAAAACGCAGCAATCGATGTGTATTCCATTCCAATTATTCCGGCTAACTCTTTTATTTCACTTTTTCTCGGCTATTTATAAAGCTTTATTTTTATACGAAAGAAATAATACATCCTTGTCAAATAATAATCATATATCGAAACAAACATTCATCCTTGTCAACTTCTGCTCCAGTTGCATAGGCAATATCGAAAATGGATGAATTAGATGAAAGCAATGACAATGTGACCATGATACAACAAAAGCACTAAATGACACTAAACAATAACGAGCTTGTGACGAATGAATGACTGTTCCGAAAATTTCGCGCCTTTTTACACCTTTTTACACCCTTTCCCTGGAGATACTCAGCTAACTGGCGAAACACTCGCTTGCCAATTTTTTTTTCCCAGCTTTTTTTTGAAATTTCAAACAACATTTTGCTTGGCCCCCGTCTACCTGTAAATAAAAAACAATTAGATTTCCAAAACCAGGTGGGCAATTATTGGGTTGGTCAATTGAAAACTGCCGGACTTTGAACTAAAATTGATTCAACATAAAACCATCAATTCATTCCAAATAATTTCCATTATTATTGACGACTTCTGCCCATTTTATACGCCATTTTTGCGGATTCCTCTTTCCTAGTAGGCTTCTGGTTTGTGTGCGAGACAAGTGTGAGACTCAAAAATGGAGGACTGGAGATGTCCCAGTTTGAGCACTTTCTTCAAAAGAAATCCATTTTGGTGTCAATAGAGAAGTTGTAGAGAATCAAAAATTAGGCTCGTAGCCAAATTTGCAAAGGGAAACAGAAAGTTTCGCTTAAAATGCATGTTTTGTGAAAATTGGTAAATTTCGTATTTCTTGAAGACCAGTTTCTGAATCGTTCTGAAAATTTGGATATAAGCTTATTTCTTGATTCTCTACAACTTTCCATTGACGCCAAAGTGGGTTTCTTGTGAAAAAAGTGCTCAAACTGTCACCTATGACAATAGCCCGCAGTTTTCAATTCACCAACCCAATGATTTCACTTCTCTTAGTGGCTTACTATGTCTCAGAATGATTCTTTAGATTTAACTGGTCGTTCAAGGCCTCTAGGTAACTCTAGGTACAATAGAAATTATAGAAAAGAAAATCATTTCTCTCATTCTTGACGAGTTGCTCTTGTTAAGTTGTTGAAAAATTTTTTTTTTCGAATTCTTGCGAACCAGAGTTCAGCGATCAACGGAAACGCTTTCTATTGGGTGCACGGAACAGAAAGAGAAGCGATTAACGCTTTTTTTACTTTGTTTTCCTTCCAATCGCACCTCATGCAAGCCGCGGAACCAATCTTGAGACGATTTCTTGAGGAAACAGCCACCACCACTGTATGGCTCTAGATAATCCCTGGCAACGACCGTTTTTCGGCACTAGATAGAACTCTCGACCCTGAAAAATGCGCTTTCGTCCTACTCGTGAAAACATTACAATAGCTAAAACACTATAATTATACGAGAACTAGAACTACAAATAACAACTAAAGAACTAGAATTGTGAGCTAACGTAAAACCTTCTTGGCATTTGAATCTTTTTGGTACTTGGACCTTCTTTGTATTCCAGGCTATCGTATGGGAAAGTTGCCGATCCGTACTCGAACTGGGGGAATTGGGGTTTTACCCACTACAACATCAAATAAATAATTTGCCTTTGACGACAAATTTCTAGAAAAAGCTACTTTCATCCATACTCGGCTACGACATTTAGATTGTTGGGTGACATCCAGTTTGCAACGATGTGAAAAGATAAAAAAACAATTATAATCTCTCAAAAACCAGAAAATCGGACTTTAAAGCTTCTAGACAAAGGCTTCGAACTATTGGCAAAACTTTTCTTTCTTTTTATAGCCATGGGCAAATCTATTATTACCCATTGGCAAGCGGGTGTTTCGTCAGTTAGCTGAGTATCTTCAGGGTAAAGATATTCAGCTAATGATTTTGTAAAAAAGGCGCGAAATTTTCGGAACAGTCATTCATCCTACCAGCTCCTCCCGAGTGGGTGCCTATTTTACTTTAACTTTTTTCCTGTTGTTACTATCGAAAACGAAAAATCCTTACCAACTTGTATATTTTTTTTTTGCAGAGATGGTGCTGCTGACCCACCGTATTTCGGGAACAACGCGAGCTTAGCCACGACACGCCAGCCACTCCACCCCACTATATTCCATTCGACTATCGCCCATCACTCCTCGCCCATATCAACCGAATCGCAGAAGTTTGTGAGTTTGCTTTCGGGGTTTTGATCTAAATGTTTTGGTTTTGTGAAGCTTTCTAAAATGGACTGTAGGTGTTTTGTTGTTTCATTTTGCTTTTGTTTAGGGTCAAGTAGTAGCATTATCTTATACCTTTGATATTTGTCTTGATCTCGGGCAAATAAAGTTAGTCGAGTCGAGTTTAGTTAAATCTTACCTGATCAACGGCTTCTCAAACTCTCCATTTTAAGTGACAGTACTGAGCTGTGTATCGGTGCCGTGTAGAACCTCAAATCCGTTGGTAATGACGATAGGCCTAGATTCATAGATTAATGAAACTGCCTGATGCTAAACAAAATGAAGTTAACGTGTCGCACGTTTTGTTTTCATTCGAAGGGGTAAAGTTGCATTTTGAAATTTGCTAATTTTTGACCAAAAAAGGATTGAATTCTACCACGCTTTTCCGAAAAAGTACATTCCTTTAAGTTAAAAAGCAGTTGTGTATATTACTTGCCCATAGGGCGGGCAACTCAAAGCAAAAAAAAGCTTTACAAAAGTATAAGCATTTAGATCATAACCCTAAAATAAACCCACGAACTTCTGCGATTCGACGTTTGGCCTGATGTGGTCGAGAGTGTAGTAGAGGGAAGTGATCGGCGTATCGTGGCTGAGCTCGCGTTGTACCACGTTGTTGTCTTTATAGAAAACCATTAATGGGACTAATTACACTCACATCTAATAGCGTAATCCGAAGTTTCTTTTCGCTTTTCACCTTTTTGTGTTCTACGGTCAAAAATTAAACAACTTATTTTTTCGGATTCATAGAATGCTTAAAATGGTTTTTTACTGTCTTAATAGCTCGGGGTTGAAATTTCTCATGTTCATTCTGATTATGGTCTTGTAAGATAAGCGGAGTTATCTAGAGATTGTTGAGAATCTTGTCTACAGGGTGCCTCATAATTACTCTTAATCACTCGGGTGGGTCTAGCTCAGTCAAATGATCACCGATTTTCACAAACATTTTGCGAGTGAATTTAGAGCGGGTCTCCTGTAGCGGTGCCCATTATCTAATCGATAGAAGTTCACAATTTTTTAAAATGGGTTTTCAAACTTTGGAGGTCGCGTTCAACCTCGCACAGAATCGAGTTTTGGGGGTCATGATGCCAGGCTTAATGTGACTCCCAACCTTGAAAGCTTGTTTAAAATATTTGTGAACTCCTATCGGTTGACAATAGACACCGCTACAGGAGACCCACTCAAAATTTTCCTGTAAAATTTATGATTAATTATGACACACCCTGTAAAAGCTTTTAATTCTAATTGCCGACTTGGTTTTGGAAATCTAATTGTTTTTTATTTACAGGTAGACGGACGCCAAGGAGAATGTCGTTTGAAATGCGAAAGTTGACGTCATTCCCCATGCAGAAGCTATGCTATGACCTAGAGCTGGAGGTTTTGGATCAAATGAGGCCGGAAGATACGATCGAATTGGTCAAGGTGAATGCAGGATTTCGATCGATTCTGCTGCGGACACCCTGGCTAGTTTTTGGGCATCACGTGCACTGGGTACGCTCTCAGGATGATTGGATTTGGGTCACTCGTCGTTTCCATGACTCCAGCCTCAGGCTTGATGTCGCTCTCCACTTTCCATTGTTCAAACGAATCCACTCGTGTGACCTTTTTTGACGCATGGTGGCCCGAACGATTCAGCGACCAAAACGCGGTGATTCTGAATCACTTGAAGTCTGTGAAAAAGTTGGGCCTCTCTGTGGACACGAACGAGTTATTGCTGAAATTTCTTGAGAATTTCCGCTCGATGATTGGGGAATACGCAGATATTGACGTGAGAATTGATTTGTTTAAAGAAAATCAAGTGATCAGCGAACTATTCGAGAATTTCATTGCAAATCAGATGAGTGACTGCGAAAAAGTCCGTTTTCGTTGTAATTCCGCTGCTACATTTCACTTCTACTACGCTGCTTTTGCCAAGACTTCGATTAAATTCTTGGAAGTCCGTGGATTATACTTGAGTGATGGTTTTGAAAAGGGGGTGCAATCAATCGTTGAAAAGGGAATCCCAAGCAAGAATTTGAAAGCGGCTGTTTATGTGGATGACCGGGATTCTCAGGAGAGGGATTACCGAATCGTCGATTTTCTTTCGCGATTCCCTGGAATGAAGCGTTTCGACGGGGAAAATCAGCAAAAAGTCATCAAAATGGCGAAAGAGATCTGGGATAAGCATTTGGATCACTTCAGTTTTGATTTCACAGAGGAATCAGAGAATATTTTTCGACGAAACATTGACTCGGGGAGGGATTGTGTCTACATGCTTGGATCATACGCGCACCAGGATGGTTGCGATACCGGAACCGAATTTTTCGCTTTCTACGTTCATCCGCAGTGGGAAAAGACGGAGTTTTGAGAGTTTTTATCTTGATATGTTTTAATGCCTTTATTATGTCATGGTCACATTGTCATTGATTTAATCCAATTATCCATTTTTTATATTCCCTATGTAACTGGAGCACAACTTGACAAGGATGAATCTTTGTTTCTATGTATGATTATTATTTGACAAGGATGTATTATTTCTTTCGTATAAAAATAAAGCTTTATAAATAGCTGAGAAAGAGTGAAATAAAAAGTCAGCCAGAATAATTGGAATGGGATACACATCGATTGCTGCGTTTTCGTAACACCTTGTCCTCGTAGTTTCCGGGCACTTCAAACGGATCGTCACCCTTTGAACGCCTATCACTTTGTCCGGAAGTCTTTTCCTTTTGAAAGTTTTTGGAAAATAGTAACAAGGCAAGATATAAAGGCGGGGTTACAAAATCAAAATCCCGATTCATTTCTGATATTACAAAGATTACAAGCAAATTTTTTCTTTTCGATAGATAATTTTTGAGAAAATCGCTCTCATTCTTTTAAAAATTGATGATCTTCTGGCTTTTCGGAAAGTTTATTCAAATCAATATTTACAGAAAAACAAAAATTTCACGTTTTTTCGTGATTTAGCTTACTCTTGCCGAGTTTCCGGTCGTTCCACTGTAGTTCTGTAATGATATCAATATTCTAGACCAGTTTCGAGGCTTTCCACCAAATTGGATGCATTTAGATCCTCTGCTTACTAGATTTAACCAAAAAAGCTTGATTTTGAATGTATGAAAGAAATTTGAACTTAAAGCAAGGCTTGTAAAATCTAAACAAGGCTTAAGAAATGAAATTCCAGTATTTACTGGTTATTGAAAGTTTTCTGATGAAGTTAAGATGAAAAATACACGCGGTTTACGGTCGTTTATTGATTTGCTTCAAGAGAAAGCCAAAAACCTACCTCATGTAAACCGCGAAACCTATCGTGAGGCGACTTCTTGAGGAAATAACCCCTGCCACTGTACGGCTCTAGATAGTCCCTAGCATTATTGGAGCATTGTCCTGGACAAAAATGTGATTTTGGCCTTGATTCCGACGCCAAAACAGAAGAAGTTATCGCCGCAAGATAAATTGATATTGGGCTGAATTCATACGCCTTAGGACAAATGCCAGTTTTATTCGGTCAGATGAATTATAGAAAAAAAAAACAGAAATTATAAAGTTTCTTTCATAATCATTTCACTCATTCTTGACGAGTTTCTCATCGGAGTTGTTGAAAAAAAAACTTTGTTTTCCTTCAAATCGCACCTCATGCAAGCCGCGGAACCAATCTTGAGACGATTTCTTGAGGAAATAGCCACCACCACTGTACGGCTCTTGAAAATCCCTGACACGACCGTTTTTCGGCCCTAGATAAAACTCTCGACCCTGAAAATAGAACCCTGAAAAATGGGCAGATCTTTTACGTATGATAATAATCCATATAACACTACAGTAATACTAGAACTACAGCTAACAACTAAAGAACTACTGCGCTTTAAGCTACCGCAAACCCTCCTTGGTTCCCGGTAGGCACTGTTGTGATCAAAATTCACCATACGATCAGAAAAACTGGTAACCAAGGCTACGCCCAACCTCAATGACGACTTCTGTTGACCAGATTTGTTTAAAGAGTTTTGGTGGAGTTGCTGAGGTTACTTCTGGCATTGTTGTTTCTTTTCTTGTTTGTGTCTCCTCCAATTCATCGTGAAGCCCTTTTTTCGTTGTACTCTAGAATGTCTTTGGGTTTAGAAGATCTGGAATAGTTAAAGGTTTAGACCTTGATCACTAGGTCTAGTTGAAGAGGAAAACCAGTCTAGTGTAAAGTAGACAGTCTAGCAAGTCTTGGCTTACTTGTACAAGTCTATTTACTTGCCCTAGTTAGATTGGCGAAAACAAACTTCGTCCAGCAAGGTATTCATCAGTATTCGTTTGCGAATCCCTAGACTTATTTAGACTTAGATTTTGACTCGTAAGGTTACAAAAATTACAAAATTGCGCAAACCTTGCAATGGCAATTTGCAAAATGCAAAACAAAATGCATCCTGGTGAACTTTCCAAAAGCCAGATCGTAATTTCTTCTTTTTCAATGTCAACTACAAGATCTAGAAGTGAAATCTCTACAAAAATCGAAACTTCTTCTAAGCCTCAATTTCCTCAAACGAGTTGATTTTCTCGGGAACAGGAATCGTTTCTTGAGCCTCTTTCATTTTCTTCCGTTTCTCCACGATCATCTCAGTCTTCTTATCCATTTTCGCCTCTTCATTCAACTCCGATTTCATCTCCTCCCCAGCCTTTTGCTCTTCGTTCTTCTTTCCATCCACAAAAATCGAAACTTCTTCTAAAACTCAATTTCCTCAAACGAGTTGATTTTCTCGGGAACAGGAATCGTTTCTTGAGCCTCTTTCAATTTCAACGCCAGATAAAAACCTCTTTCGGATAATCTTACTTCAATTCACATCAAATCTTCCAGGACTTGACGTCGAGTTTCACACTGTTTCACAGAGTTCAAGTGATTCAGAATCGCCGCGTTTTGGTCGCGGAATCGATCGTCGGACCATTCCACAAATACGTCACACGAGTGGATTCGTTTGAACAATGGAAAGTGGAGAGCGACATTAAGTCTGAGGGTGGACGAGTCATGGGGACGATCATCGATCCAAATCCCATCCTCAAGAGAGATCCGGTGCACGTGACGCCCAAAAACTAGCCAGGGTGTCCGCAGCAGAATCGATCGAAATCCTAAATTCACCTTGACATTTAGATTGTTGGGTGTCATCCAGTTTGCAAGGATGTGAAAAGATAAAAAAACAATTACAATCTCTCAAAAACCAGAAAATCGGACTTTAAAGCTTCTAGACAAAGGCTTCAAACCATTGGCAAAACTTTTCTTTCTTTTTATAGCCATGGGCAAATCTATTATTACCCATTGGCAAGCGGGTGTTTCGTCACTTAGCTGAGTATCTTCAGGGTAAAGACATTCAGCTAATGATTTTGTAAAAAAAGCCGCGAAATTTTCGGAACAGTCATTCATTCTACAAGCTCCTCCCGAGTGCGTGCCTATTTTATTTTCACTCTTTCCTGTTTTTACTATTTATAACGAAAACCTCTTACCAACCTGTATATTTTTTCGCAGAGATGATGCTGCTGACCCACCGTATTTCGGGAACAACGCGAGCTTAGCCACGACACGCCGGCCACTTCACCCCACTATATTCTATTCCACTATCGCCCATCACTCCTCGCCCATATCAGCCGAATCGCAGAAGTTTGTGAGTTTCTTTTCGGGGTTTTGATCCAAATCTTTTTGCTTTTGTGAAGCTTTCTAAAATGGCCTATAGGTGTTTTGTTGTTTCATTTTCCTTTTGTTTAGCGTCAAGCAGTAGCATTATCTTATACCTTTGATATTTGTCTTGATCTCGGGCAAATAAAGTTAGTCGAGTCGAGTTTAGTTAAATCTTACCTGATCAACGGCTTCTCAAACTCTCCATTTTAAGTGACAGTACTGAGCTGTGTATCGGTGCCGTGTAGAACCTCAAATCCGTTGGTAATGACGATAGGCTTAAATTGATAGGATAATGAAACTGCCTGATGCTAAGCAAAATGAAGTTAACGTATCACACATTTTGTTTGGATTCGAAGGGGTAAAAATTGCAGTTTGAAATTTGCTAATTTTTGACCAAACAAAGATTGAATTCTACCGCGCTTTTCCGAAGAAGTACATTCCTTTAGTTAAAAAGCGGTTGTGTATATTACTTGCCTATAGAGCGGGCAACTCAAAGCAAAAGAAAGCTTTACCAAAGTATAAGCATTTAGATCATAACCCTAGAACAAACTCACGAACTTCTGCGATTCGACGTTTACCTTGATATGGTCGAGAGTGTAGTAGCGGCAATTGTCGTGGCTGAGCTCCCGTTGTACCACGTTCTTGTCTCTATAGAAAACCATGATTGAGACTAATTACACTCACATCTAATAGCGTGAGCGGGAGTTTCTTCTCGCTTTTCACCTTTTTGCGTTCTACGGTCAAAGATTAAATAACTAATTTTTTCGGATTAAATGATGATTAATAGATGGCTTAAAATGGTTTTTACTGCCTTGATAGCACCGGGTTGAAATTTTTCATGTTCATTCTGATTATGGTCTTGTAAGATAAGCGGAGTTATCTAGAGATTGTTGAGAATCTTGTCTACAGGGTGCCTCATAATTACTCTTAATCACTCGGGTGGGTTTAGCTCAGTCAAATGATCACCGATTTTCACAAACATTTTACGAGTGAATTTGGAGCGGGTCTCCTGTAGCGGTGCCCATTATCTAATCGATAGGAGTTCACAATTTTTTTAAATGGGTTTTCAAATTTGGAGGTCGCGTTCAACCTCGCACAGAATCGAGTTTTGGGGGTGATGATGCCAGGCTTAGTGTGACTCCCAGCCTTGAAAGCTTGTTTAAAATATTTGTGAACTCCGATCGGTTGACAATAGACACCGCTACAGGAGACCCACTCAAAATTTTCCTGTAAAATTTACGATTAATTATGACACACCCTGTAAAAGCTTTTAATTCTAATTGCCGACTTGGTTTTGGAAATCTAATTGTTTTTTATTTACAGGTAGACGGACGCCAAGGAGAATGTCGTTTGAAATGCGAAAGTTGACGTCATTCCCCATGCAGAAGCTATGCTACGACCTAGAGCTGGAGGTTTTGGAGCAAATGAAGCCGGAAGATACGATCGAATTGGTCAAGGTGAATGTAGGATTTCGATCGATTCTGCTGCGGACACCCTGGCTGGTTTGTGGGCGTCACGTGCACCGGTTACGCTCTCAGGATGATCGGATTTGGGTCACTCGTCGTCCCAATGACGCCGGCCTCACTCTTGATGTCGCTCTCCACTTTCCATTGTTCAAACGAATCCACTCGTGTGAGGTATTACAGGCATGGTTCGACGAACGATTCCACGACCAAAACGCGGCGCTTCTGAATAACTTGAAGTCTGTGAAAGATTTGCACCTTACTGTGAACACGAACGAGTTGTTGCTGAAATTTCTTGAGAATTTCCGCTCGGTGATTGGATATTCCGCGGACATTGATTTGTTTGAAGAATCAATTCAAGTGATCAGCGAACATCTCGAGAACTTCATTGCAAATCATATGAATGACTGCGAAGCAGTCGTTTTGTGGTGTAGTTCCGCTGCTCAATTTCACTTCTACTACGCTGCTTTTGCCAAGACTTCGGTAAAATTCTTGGAAATCACTGGAATACGCTTGACCCATGATGGGTTTGAAAAGGTCGTACAATCAATTGTTGAGAGGGGGATCCCAAGCAAGAATTTGAAAGCTGCTATTTATATTAATGACCGTGTTTCTCAGGAGAGGGATTACCGAATCGTCGATTTTCTTGCGCGATTCCCTGGAATGAAGCGTCTCGACGGGGAAAATCAGCAAAAAGTCGTCAAAATGGCGAAAGAGATCTGGGATAAGCATTTGGATCACTTCGATTTTGATTTCACAGAGGAATCAGAGAATATTTTTCGACGAAACATTGACTCGGGGAGGGATTGTGTCTACATGCTTGGATCATACACGGATGATTCCGCAACCGGAACCGAATTTTTCGCTTTCTACGTTCAACCGCAGTGGGAAAAGACGGAGTTTTGAGAGTTTTTACCTTGATATGTTTTAATGCCTTTATTATGTCATGGTCACATTGTCATTGATTTAATCCAATTATCCATTTTCGAAATTGCCTATGCGACTGGAGCAGAAGTTGACAAGGATGAATCTTTGTTTCTATGTATGATTATTATTTGACAAGGATGTATTATTTGTTTCGTACAAAGAATAAAGCTTTATAAATAGCTGAGAAAGAGTGAAATAAAAAGTCAGCCAGAATAATTGGAATGGGATACACATCGATTGCTGCGTTTTCGTAACACCTTGTCCTCGTAGTTTCCGGGCACTTCAAACGGATCGTCACCCTTTGAACGCCTATCACTTTGTCCGGAAGTCTTTTCCTTTTGAAAGTTTTTGGAAAATAGTAACAAGGCAAGATATAAAGGCGGGGTTACAAAATCAAAATCACCGATTCATTTCTAATATTACAAAGATTTTACAAATTATTTCTTTTCCATAGATAGTTTTTGAGAGAATCGCTGTCATTCTTTGAAAAATTGATGATCTTTTGGCTTTTCGGAAAGTTTATTCAAATCAATATTTGCAGAAAAACAAAAATTTCACGTTTTTTCCTGATTTAGCGTATTCTTGCCGACTTTCCGCTCCTAGTTGCTGAAATTTTATTGAAATTTTGGGGCTCAAAGAGTTTGGGAATCAAAGATCAGGAGGATCAAAGAGAATCGAAAAACTCTGAGAAATCGTATTCTACTGTAATTATGTAATGATATCAATATTCTAGACCAGTTTCGAATAATTTTTCAATCGTTTCTTTTTTTCGATTTATCTCGTGTATCGTCGCAACTATCCTAGTAATTTTTTCAGAAATGGAAAATAAATTTGTCGATCACCTTACGCAACATCATTCTACGAAGAAATACAATTGGATTCCCGATGTCACAAAAAACGCCGAACTAGTGAAAACGATCAAACGAATAAACAGTGAAGATACAAAAGGAAAAAGGACTCCTGAGGAAATAAATTTGTTTGCGCGCTTTACTTTGCAAAAGGAGAACGATCTGGACATCATCTCCAACATTAGAAGAACCGGAGAAATGAAACGGGTGATCATCAAGGAAAATCTCTTTGAATTGTTGATGAAAACACACAAGGATCATGGACACCCTGGAAGGGACATAATGTGGAAAGCACTAAGGGAATATCGAAGGGTATCATCGAGATTTTTGTCAAACTCTGTTCTGAATGTGAATTGAAGAAAGGCACACCGAAAAAAGGAGTCGTTGCCAAGCCAATCATCACCAAACAACAAATCGAGCGGGCCCAAGTGGATCTGATCGATTTGCAATCAGTACCAGATGAGGATTTGGATGCGTAAATGGTCGATGTGTATGCCACAAGTCGAACGTTTTGTGCAACAGTCGATGTCACAACAGCAATCCCTGCTCAAACAAGTAGCATTTAATTTTTAGTTAAACTTGATTTTGTTCTAGAATTTTGTTGTGTTGCACCTTAGGGAAGTTGTTAATTAATTTTGTTGTTCATTGCTTATTATATGTTTGCAATAAATTGTTGAAAAGTGAATAAAACTTGCAATTCATAAAGCAAAAATATTAAGCAAAATTTACTTTCATTTAGATGACATAATTTTTCGAATTTGGCAACAGA
Source organism: Mesorhabditis belari (assembly GCA_958450365.1). Taxonomy (NCBI): domain Eukaryota; kingdom Metazoa; phylum Nematoda; class Chromadorea; order Rhabditida; family Rhabditidae; genus Mesorhabditis; species Mesorhabditis belari. The sequence continues at coordinate 51,482 of CAUEEP010000307.1, read as the reverse complement.
AGTTACCTCCCGAGGTGTTAAAATATTTGGTCCTATTAACCTAAGTTTTTTAATTGAAAAATCTGCATTGTAATCGTGAGATAAATCTGCATTGTATTCCAAATGTTTCATTAAAAAAAACTTCAATCACCATCGGCTAGCCGATCGTGATTGAAACACTAGCGGCTAGCCGATCGTGATTGAAACACTAGCGGCTAGCCGAGCGTGATTGAATCACTAGCGGCTAGCCGATGGTGATTGAATCACTAGGGGCTAACCGATGATGATTCAATCACTAGCGGCTGAAAATCACGAGCGGCTGCGACATATATAACACTACACTAAATTTACATAGACAAAAAAGATAGCTTACGGTTTTTTCTCTAAATCTCTGAATTTTCCTAATACCATCGTTTCTTTATGCTCCCAACGAAAGCTAAAGAAAGTAACTAAGCTTTCGATTAATACTTTAAAATTTTGATTGTTACCCTCCCTCTAAAAAGCATCTTTAACAGTACCTGAATGCTTGGGAAACTTATTGTGCTGTAGTAAAACCGAAGAGAGTCAAGACCGGACTACAGATAAACTTTTCAGTCAGAATGATACAGTTTGAGATACATTGAATGCCCAAACTTGTAACGTATTTTCTCGAAAACTAGGGTTTCTTGGCAAAATCGGAAAGCACCATCGTGGTCAGCGTATTCGACTTGTGTTTGCACCTCATTTTAATGCCGAAATATCACGGTCACTTCTGATCATTCCCTTGTTAGAGTACATCGGGATTACGCTAGCTTTTCCTGAAGGGAATCTTTTCGAAAACAGAATTACGATAACTTCCTAAAGGGAATCTTGGAGAGTCAAGAAAAAGCCACAGTTACCCTTTGAGAGCCTTAATCGAGCCATTTGCAGATCAATGAAGACATTTTGTCGAACCAGGTACATTTAGGGTGATCTTAAGGACGGATGAATCGTCTTTCCTCAAAGTTTTACGGCAACCAGTTGAACCAGCTATGGAATGTCTATTATCCTATCGAAAAAGCTTCAGAATGATCCTTTAAAACCCATGGAAAGGTTGAGATACATTTTTGCCTAGTTTTCTCCATCAACTCTAAAACCAAAGCCTAAGCCTGTAAGCCTTAAAAGTCACTAATCCAAAATTTGTGAATCTGTTCAAATTTTCAGTAAATTTGATCTTTTAGCTTTTCGAAAAACTGCTTTTAATCATTATACTTACAGAAAAAGAAAAATTTCACGCTTTTTTCGTGATTTAGCTTGACCTTGTGGAGTTTCCCGTCGAAGTTCCCGAAATTTTGGGGCTCAAAGAGTGTGGGAAGCAAGGAGGATCAAAGAGAATCGAAAAACTTTATGAAGCAAGGAGAACCAGAAAATTGTCTGGGAAACAGTATTCTCGTATTACTTTAATGAATACTGTAATGATTTCAATGTCCAACTAGGGAATGTTGTTAACTTATCCTGGCTTTTTCGCCTCAGGAAATTACCTCTCTGATGCAGTTTTGTCACGCTGATTCCGAATCTGCAATCAGCTTTTGCCAACGACAATTTTTTTGGGCTTTTCAGGTAATGTGCGCGCCAGATCGGCAGAATAATTGAGGAATTGATCAAATTCCAACCTAAATCAAGAAAAACATCGGATTTTCTCTTGTGTTCACGCTACCGTACCCAATACTGTAATCGCAAACTCGCCTTTGTATCTCGCTCTGTTACCATTTTCCAAAAACTAGAAAAACATTTCCGGACCCCGTTATGTTAAGTTATGGGCGTTCAAAGGCTGACCATCCGTTTCAAGTGCCCGGAAACTACGAGGACAAGGTGTTACGAAAACGCAGCAATCGATGTGTATTCCATTCCAATTATTCCGGCTAACTTTTTTATTTCACTTTTTCTCGGCTATTTATAAAGCTTTATTCTTTATACGAAACAAATAATACAACCTTGTCAAATAATAAGCATAGATCGATACAAAGATTCATCCCTGTAAGCTCCAGTTCCAGTTGGATGGGCAATTTCGAAAATGGAAAATTGGATTAAATCAATTACAATGTGACCATGACATAAGAAAGGCACTAAAACTGTATCAAGGTAAAAACTCTCAAAACTCCATCCTTTCCGATTGCGGATGAGCGTAGAAAGCAAAAAATTCCGTTAAAGTTAAAGTTAAAGTTCCATACGCGTATTCGTGTGATCCAAACATGTAGACACAATCCCTCCTCGAGTCAATGTTAAGTCGAAAACAATATCGAAAAATGTATGATTTCTCTCTGAAATGAAAATAGTCATTCAAATGTCTATAATAGTAATCCAAATCCTTATCCAAGACCTCTTTCGCGATTTCGGTGACTTTTTGCCGATTTTCCCCCTCGAGACGCTTCATTCCAGGGAATCGCGAAAGAAAATCGATGATTCGGCAATCCCTCTCCTCAGAACCACGGCCATTCATATAAAAAGCCGCTTTCAAATTCTTGCTTGGGATCCCCTTTTCCACGATTGATTGCAAGACCTCCTCAAACCCATCATCGAGCAATAATCTTCCAGGGATTTCGAAGCATTTTATCGAAGTCTTGGCAAAAGCAGCGTAGTAGAGGTGAAACGCAGCAGCGAAACGATAGCAAAAACAGACTCTTTCGCAGTCACTCATCTGATTTGCAATGAAGTTCTCGAGATGTTCGCTGATCACTTGACTTTGTTTCAACCAATCAATTTTCACGCCAAAACGCACGTGTCCTCCAATCACAGAGCGGAAATTCTCAAGAAATTTCAGCAACAACTCGTTCGTGTCCACAGAGAGGTCCAAATTTTTCACAGACTTCAATTGATTCAGAATCGCCGCGTTTTGGTCGCAGAATGGTTCGTCGAAACATGCCAGAAATACGTCACACGAGTGGATTCGTTTGAACAATGGAAAGTGGAGAGCGACATCAAGCCTGAGGCAGGAGTCATGGGGACGACGAGTGACCCAAATCCAATCACCCCCAGAGCGTAACCGGTGCACGTGACGCCCAAACACTAGCCAGGGTGTCCGCAGCAGAATCGATCGAAATCCCGCATTCACCTTGACCAATTCGATCGTATCTTCCGGCCCCATTTGCTCCAAAACCTCCAGCTCTAGGTCATAGCATAGCTTCTGTATGGGAAATGACGTCAACTCTCGCATTTCAAACCAAATTTTGCTTGGCGTCCGTTTACCTGTAAATAAAAAAACAATTAGATTTCGAAAAACAAGTCGGCAATTAGAATTAAAAGCTTTTACAGGGTGTGTCATAATTAACCAGAACTAATTTGGACTGGGTCTCCTGTAGCGGTGTCTATTATCTAACCGATAGAAGTTCATATATATTTTAAACAAGCTTTCAAGGTTGGGAGTCACATCACGCCTGGCACATGAAAAATTTCAACCCCGAGCTATCAAGACAGTAAAACTATTTTAAACGGTCTATGAATCCGAAAAATTAAATTGTTTAATTTTTGACCGTAGAACACAAAAAATGTGCAAAGCTAAAAGAAACTTCGGCTCGCTCTATTAGATGTTAGTGTAATCAGTCTCATTAATGGTTTCCTATAAAGACAACAACGTGGTACAACGCGAGCTCAGCCACGATACGCCGATCACTTGCCGCTACTACACTCTCGACCATATCAAGGTAAACGTCGAATCGCAGAAGTTCGTGAGTTTGTTTTTGGATTATGATCTAAATGTTTATGCTTTTGTAGAGCTTTCTTTTGCTTTGAGTTGCCTGGCCTATAGGCAAGTAATATACACAACTGCTTTTAACTTAAAGGAATTTACTTTTCCGGAAAAGCGAGGAAGGATTCAATCTTTTTTGGTCAAAAATTAGCAAATTTCAGCTGCAACTTTACCCCTTCGAATGAAAACAAAATGTGCGACACGTTAACTTCATTTTGTTTAGCATCAGGCAGTCTCATGAGTCTATCAATTTAGGCCTATCGTCAGTACCGACGGATTTGAGGTTCTACCGATACACAGCTCAGCTCTGTCGCTTATAATGGAGAGTTTGAGAAGCCGTTGATCAGGTAAGATTTAACTAAACTTGACGCCTTTATTTGCCCGAGATCAACATAAATATCAAAGGTATAAGATAATGCAACTGCCCGACGCTGAAGAAAATGAAAAAGGAAAATGAAAAAACAAAACACCTACGGGCCATTTTAGAAAGCTTCACAAAAGCAAAAGCATTTAGATCAAACCCCCGAGAACAAACTCACAAAGTTCTGCGATTCGCTGGATATGGGCGAGGAGTGATGGGCGATAGTGGTACAACGCGGTACAACGCGAGCTCAGCCACGATACCCCGATCACTTTCCTCTACTACAATATCGACCCTATCAGGCTAAACGTCGAATCGCAGAAGTTCGTGAGTTTGTTTTAGGGTTATGATATAAATGCTTATACTTTTGTAAAGCTTTCTTTTGCTTTGAGTTGCCCGCTCTATGGGCAAGTAATATACACAACTGCTTTTTAACTTAAAGGAATGTCCTTTTTCGGAAAAGCGCGGTAGAAATCAATCTTTTTTAGGTCAAAAATTAGCAAATTTTAAACTGCAACTTTATCCCTTAGAATCCAAACAAAATGTGAGATACCTTCACTTCATTTTGTTTAGCATCAGGGAGTTTCATTATCCTATCAATTTAGGCCTATCGTCAGTACTAACGGCATCGAGGTTTTACACGGCACCGATACACAGTTCAGCACTGTCGCTTATAACGGAGAGTTTGAGAGGCCGTTGATCAGGTAGGATTTAACTAAACTCGACGCCTTTGTTTGCCAGAGATCAAGATAAATATCAAAGGTATAAAATAATGCAACTGCCCGACGCTAAACTAAAGGAAAATGAAACGACAAAATACCTACAGGCCATTCTAGAAAGCTTCACAAAGCAAAAGCATTTAGATTAAAACCACGAAAACAAACTCACAAACTTCTGCGATTCGGTTGATATGGGTGAGGGGTGATGGGCGATAGTCGAATGGAATATAGTGGGGTGGAGTGGCCGGCGTGTCGTGGCTCGGCTCGTCTTGTACCCGGAATACGGTGGGTCAGCATCATCTCTGCAAAAAAAACATACAGGTTGGTAAGAGGTTTTCGTTCTAAATAGTAAAAAGAGGAAAAAAGTTACAAAAAATAGGCACCCACTCGGGAGGGCTTGTAGAATGAATGACTCTTCCGAAAATTTCGCGCCTTTTTACACCATTAGCTGAATATCTTTTCCCTGAAGATACTCAGCTAATTGACGAGACACCCGCTTAACACCCCCTCAAGCGGAAACTCGGAAGTTTTTTGACGCGTTTGGGTAGTACGAAGTTGAATTTTTTACAGGGTCGTTCCTATCATGGTTGAGGATTCTTATCAGGCGGAGTTATCTAGAGATAGAATGGTTGGGATTTTGTCTAGAAGCTTTGAACTCTGATTCGCTGGTTTTTGCGAAATTGTAATTGTTTTTTTATCTTTTCACATCCTTGCAAACTGGATGTCACCCAACAATCTAAATGTCCTAGCCGATTATGAATGAAAGTAGCTTTTTCTAGAAATTTGTCGTCAAAGGCAAATTATTTTTTGATGTTGTATTTGGTAAAACCCAGTTCCCCCAGTTCAAGTACGGATCGGCACCTTTCCCATTTCGACCCAAAATCTAAATGCTAAATCTAATACGTTACTAGTTACCACTTGTTAATCAGGCTTTATGCTTTCGAACAAAGTTTAAGAGTTTTCACGTTTTTAACTTTTGTCTTTTAACCTTTTTTGCCTGATTGATTGGTAAATAAATATGATTTTCTTTATCAAAGTTGACAGAATTGAGTGATTCGATCGGTGGCCAGAGCTGCAATTCAGAGAAATCCGTTGTTACGGTAATACAATAGAAAACGAAAGAAAAATGAGGGATTTTTCAGAAAAGTTAATCAGAATCTGTAAAAAAGCGATTATTTAAAAAATTTCTTGAAAATCACGGTGGTAGAATAGAAAATAGACGAAATTTGTTTCAATTTTGTGAAAAATTTTGTCATTCTTGATGATCTTTTGATTGATGATCTTTTAGCTTTTCGGAAAGTTTATTCAAATCAATATTTGCAGAAAAACAAAAATTTCACGTTTTTTCGTGATTTTGCTTATTCTTGCCGACTTTCCGATCGTAGTTGCTGAAATTTTATTGCAATTTTGAGGCTCAAAGAGTGGAGGAAGCAGGGAGGATCAAAGAGAATCGAAAAACTCTGAGAAATCGTATTCTACTGTAATTCTGTAATGATATCAATATCCTAGACCAATTTCGAGACTTTCCACCAAATTGGATGCATTTAAAACCTCTGCTTACTAGATTTAACCAAAAAAGTTTCATTTTGAATGTATGTATATCTAAATCAATTCCCATTCAAATGAAGCCGATCCTCTCTACCTTGTGAATCTTTCGACTTCATCGGTGTGACGACCTCTCCACGCTCTAGTTCTGAGGTATTTAGTGAAGCCAACTAAAAAAAATTGAAGTCGAAATACAGTAAATAAGCTCAAAATCTCCTCGTCAAAAACAAAAGTTGCGGAGATCGCTGGGCCTGAGCAGATGATTTGAAAAGTGATCTATCTCACGTAGTGGACGAGCACGTTGGCAGTGTTTCCTCTGAAGAATCTGTTCAGTCCGTAAAATTTGCATTTTTCCCTATCATTTTAACAATTCAACTCCACCGGACATCAAATTTACTCCAAATCAATCGTAATGCCGCCTTGGTGTAGGCTTGTTGTTAATAGAACTTGCTAGATTGCCTTTGTTTTAATAGAACTTGCTAGATTGCCTATCCATGAAAAAGAAAAAATTTGCTTGTAATCTTTGTAATAGTAGAAATGAATCGGGGATTTTGATTTTGTGACCCTGCCTTTATATCTTGCCTTGTTACTATTTTCCAAAAACTTTCAAAAGAAACACATTTCCGGAAGTGATGGGCGTTCAAAGAGTGACGATCCATTTGAAGTGCCCGAAAACTACGAGGACAAGGAGTTCAGAAAGCAGCAATCCCTTCATATGTATGCCATTCCACTTATCCCGGTTAACTTTTTTATTTCACTTTTTCTCGGCTATTTATAAAGCTTTATTTTTTCTACGAAACAAATAATAATCATACATAGAAACAAAGAGTCATCCTTGTCAACTTCTGCTCCAGTTGCATAAGAACTATCGAAAATGGCTGAATTGGATGAAATCAATGACAATGTGACCATGACACAACAAAAGCACTAAAACTGTATCAAAGCCCGATAAAAGCTTGTCAAAACTCAATCCTTCCCGATTGCGGATGAGTGTAGAAAGCGAAAAATTCCGTTCCGGCTCCGGTTCCGGTTCCGGAATCTAGATCATCATCCCAGTATGTGAATGATCCAAACATGTAGACACAATCCCTCCTCGAGTCAATGTTTCGCCAAAAAAAATATCTAAAAATGTCTGATTTCTCCGTGAAATACAAATAGGAACCCAAATGCTTATCCAAGATTTCTCTCGCTATTCTGGCGACTTTTTGCTGATTTTCCCCCACGAAATGCTTCATTTCAGGGAATCGCGAAAGAAAATCCACGATTCGGCAATCCCTCTCCTCAGAATCATGGCCTTCAGAATACATATAAATACCCGCTTTCAAATTCTTGGTTGGGATCCCCTCTTCAACGATTGATTGCACGCCCTTTTCAAACCCATCATCGTCCCAGAATCCTCCAGTAATTTCCAAGAATTTTATCGAAGTCTTGGCAAAAAGAGCGTAGTAGAAGTGAAACACAGCAGCGGAAGTACAGGCAAAAAGGACTCTTTCGCAGTCATTCATCTGATTTGCAACGAAATTCTTGAAATGTTTGCTGATCACTCGATTTTCTTTCCACAAACCAATGTTCTCCAAGTCAATATCCGTGGATTCTTCAATCACCGAGCGGAAATTCTTAAGAAATTTCAGCAATGACTTTTTCGTGTTCACGGAGAGGTCCAAATTTTTCACAGACTTGTGCATCACAGACAAGTGATTCAGCATCGCCGCGTTTTGGTCGCTGAATCGTTGGGGCCACCATGCCTCAAATAGGTCACACGAGTGGATTCGTTTGAACAATGGAAAGTGGAGAGTGGCATCAAGTCTGAGGCACGAGTCATGGGGACGACGAGTGACCCAAATCCAATCATCCTGAGAGCGTAACCGGTGCACGTGACGCCCAAACACTAGCCAGGGTGTCCGCAGCAGAATCGATCGAAATCCCGCATTCACCTTGACCAATTCAATTGTATCTTCCGGCTTCATTTGCTCCAAAACCTCCAGCTTTAGGTCATAGCATAGCTTCTGCATGGGGAATGACGTCAACTTTCGCATTTCAAACGACATTTTGCTTAGCGTCGGTCTACCTGTAAATAAAAAAACAATTGGATTTCCAAAACCAAGTCGGCAATTAGAATTAAAAGCTTTTACAGGGTGTGTCATAATTAATCATAATCACTTTAATGTAGCTCATTCAAAAGGTAAACGATTCCCACAAAGATTTTGAGTGGGTCTCCTGTAGCGGGGTCTATTATCCAACCGATAGGAGTTCACAAATAATTTAAACAAGCTTTCAAAGTTGGGAGTCACATTCTGCCTTGCACCATGAGCCCCAAAACTAGATTGTGTGCCAGGTTGAGCGCGACCGCGACGAAATTTTGTCATTTTAAAAAATGTGAACTCCTATCGATTAGATAATGGGCACCGCCACAGGAGACCCGCTCCAAATTCAGTCGTCAAATGTTTGTGAAAATCGGTGATCATTTGACTCAGTTAGACCCTCCCGCGTGATTATGAGTAACGTTAACTTCATTTTGTTTAGCATCAGGGAGCTTCATTATTCTATCAATTTAGGCCTATCGTCAGTACCGACCGATTTGAGGTTCTACACGGCACCGATACACTCGCCTACACAAGCTCAGCACTGTCACTTATAATGGCGAGTTGATCCGGTAAGATTTAACTAAACTTGATGCCTTTGTTTGCCCTCGATCAAGATAAATATCAAAGGTATAAAATCATGCAACTGCCCGACGCTAGATAAAAGGAAAATGAAACAAAAAAACACCTACGGGCCATTTTAGAAAGCTTCACAAAAGCCAAAACATTTAGATTAAAACCCCGAAAAAAAACTCACAAACTTCTGCGATTCGGTTGATATGGGCGAGAAGTGATGGGCGATAGTGGAATAGAATATAGTGGGGTGAAGTGGCCGGCGTGTCGTGGCTCGGCTCGTCTTGTACCCGGAATACGGTGGGTCAGCAGCACCCGCTCTGCAAAAAAACATACAGGTTGGTAAGAGGTTTTCGTTATGAATAGTAAAAACAGGAAAGAGTGAAAATAAAATAGACACGCACTCGGGAGGAGCTTGTAGAATGAATGACTGTTCCGAAAATTTCGCGGCTTTTTTACAAAATCACTAGCTGAATATCTTTTTCCTGAAGATACTCAGCTAACTGGCGAAACACTCGCTTGCCAATTTTCTTGCCAAAAAACACTAGCTTTTTTTTGAAAATTTCAAACAAAATTTTGCTTGGCCCCCGTCTACCTGTAAATAAAAAAACAATTAGATTTCCAAAACCAAAACCAAAACCAAAAGTTTTAGACCTCTTGCGACTATTTTATTTTGTCTAACACGCGCTTTGCTTTACGCTTTACGTTCGTGATTCTCTTTTTTGATAGTCGAAATGTCATTTACTTTGAATGTTTAATGTTCCAAAGGATATCTTTTTATTTTCAGGTAGGAAAATGTCGGTTGTGAGGCGAACTCAAAAGCGAAAGCGAGAAGAATTGGTATTGTTACTTCTTTTCTCTACAATTACCGCTACACCTCAAGCCGCCTATCAGTGAGTTTTTTGCAGCCAAGAAAGCTTGTAGTCAAGAGAACTATCAGCTATCAGCCAATAAAGCTTGCTTTGAAGCTATAAATCTACGAAGAAATATTAGAAAATAGCTTAGATTTTTTGTTGTTCAAAGAATTTCATACAAAATACTTTTAAGCACAGAAAGCCAAGCAGCTTTTGACTTTCGTTTTTCTTTCGATGAGTAAAGCTACAAGTTTTATCTAAAATAGATATCCAGATTAAGATCTGGATTTAAATATTCACATCTATAACTAAGAATGAATGTTTAGATAAGGATTTAGATGAATATTTAGTTAAATATTGAGTTTATATCTGTTTTTTTCCAATTTTTATTTCCACACTTTTCGCCTTGTCCCCCTTCCGTTTGGACTTTAGCGGCCATCAGATTCAAGAGGCTCGTTTCCAGGGTACAAAGGCTTGTAAGAATTAAAAGGATTCAAATTCTATGCAAAATTTTCGTCTACATTAGCTGAATTTCTTGAATTTTATAAGTTCATTGTATTTTTCTTCATTCAGAGATCCGCCGACCCGCCAGTCGGACCAAAAGGCGCTCAAGTGCTGCTCTTGCTGCCACAAGACGTCAGTTTTAAATATTTTCGTAAATAAATGAAATAGCTATAAATCTATAAACTTTTTGCTTAAATTCATCTTTAGCATTCATCGCCTTTGACTTTAACGGAAAGTCTCGGCAACGCCTCATCAACCCCCGGCACTCCCATTCAATTGGAGCCAACCACGGTAGATTTTCATTTCTATTTATGCATTTATTAAAGACCCATGTACGTGAAAGATTTAGTTTCCTTAAAGAATTTTGAACCTCAAAATTAGTTCTTAAAAGATTAGTAAGACTAAAAGACTAGCGGCGTTTAAAAGTTTAGCCAGAAAAGCAGCTTTAGGTTCAGCCGAAGAAGAGTAGCGAAAGAAACAACTCTTCTGCTATTCTTCTTTAGATCTTCTCTAAATCTAGATCTTTTATCAAAAACTCTAGATTCATTCAAAAGTCTGAAAGCCAAAGCCGACGAGATTTTGATTGGTCGAGCGGAGAAGCAAAAAGAAACGTGCAATTTCAATGGAAGATGGGAGCAGACTTTGGTGAGAGTTTATCTGAATCAAGGGATAAATTAATTTAAAACCTTTAGCAAGAAGGCTCTGGAGACGCGCCGGAAACCCTGGACAGTGTTGTTGAAGTTGAAGGAGTGAACGGGATCGATCATGTCGAATCCGAGCCACTTACTGAGGCAATTTTTGGCGAAAAAGTCGATTCCTATCATTTTTACTGATAAATTAAATATTTTATCAAAAGAATTTGGATAAAAATTCACAAAAGAGGCTCTGGAAGTTCCCTTTTTAAAGCCACCATATTCTAATGCGAAAATCGTGAACTTTTGCCTTTTTTAAAGCTATTTTCATTTAAATCTTGACTATTTAAAAGTTTTTGTATCTAAAGGACATAAAAATATTAGAATCACTTTTTAGTTTTCGTTTCTCTAAGTGATTTAAACGAGATTTTGTCACGAATTCAATTTTTCCGTTTCCCCCGTCATTTCTAGACAATCAACGGCGTAAAAGGTGATAATTTTTGAATAAAAATTGAATTAAACTTCTTAAAGTATATATTTTTGATATGTTTGTTTCTTTTTTAGATTTAAATTTGTAGAAAATAAGCTTTAAATCTAGTAGTTACTTGGAAAGATCGTAGAATTGTATAATCTCTTTAGAAAGACACTACAATGATCCGAAATGAATTCAAAAAGAAACCTGAATCGTTTCAGATTCCACAGAAATCATCGAAACTCTCTGCACTAAAAGAAATCATTTCAAAAAAGCTCAATGAGAATGGCCGAGTGAAAGAATTGTGTGAATCGCTTCATGAGGTGAATCTTGATGTACTTTCTAGGGTAGCGTTTATCCTACTTTCTAGGGCAAACGCATCCCATCTAGCGCATTGGTTAAAGCGATTAAACAGTAAAATTTCTATTTTTCAGACCCTTTCAGACTGCCATTAGTACGCCAGATGGATTGCGTTTAAGCAAACTTTTGAGTCGTAGAGTCGAACCGATACAACGATTTTGAAATTCTAAAACGTGCCCTAAATTTCTGCCCAAGCCAAATGCAATCAGTGGCCGTCCAGGGCAGCTAGGCTAGACAATTTGAGGCACGAGAATCAGAGTTTAAAGCTTCTAGACAAAATTCTAAGCATTCTATCTCTAGAATCCCCTGATAGGAATCCTCAACCACGATAGGCAGACCCTGAAAAATTTCAACTTCGTACTACCCAAAAGCGTCAAAAAAAATTCGAATCTTTTTAGCACTTTGTATTTTGGCCCTAATGCGATACTGGGGATAATCTCAGAGTCCTCGTTTAGAGGCCAAGCTGGCCAGGTATGGGTCAAGGTCCACTGGATCAAGGTCCACTGGGTCAAGGTCCACTGGGTCAAGGTCCACTGGGCTAAGGTACACTGGGTCAAGGTCCCCTAGCTCAAGGTCCACTAGCTCAAGGTACACTGTGCTAAAGCTCACTGTGGCTAAGCGTCAAACCTGAGCTGGCACTGTTACTAGCTGTTTTTATGTTAAAAGTTAGAGCTTTTGATAGCTTTTTCTAGCTTTTTATAACTTTTGTATGAATATTGATGTTTGCAGTTGCTTTCTTCTCGGCTTCTCTGCTCCTCCTCGGTTTATCCGCTATTTGCATAGTCCTCATCATCAATGTGCACTTTAGAAACCCAAAAACGCACAAACTAAGCAATACATTGAGTTCAAAGAGAAAACAGACTCTACTTTACTGTCCTAGGTGTTTAAATTGAGAAGAGCACTGCTTAAAAAGCTTAAAAAGCTGTAACTAGTCTGTACTGTAGGTGAAAACGAGTACTGAGCGAAGTACTGTACTCAAAAATAAATTAGAATGAAAAATTCAGATGCGAAACCTGTTTTTGGAGTGGTTACCTTGGTTACTTTTGATGATAAGACCAGGGAAAACTTTTGCGAAACCACGAAAGTATAAAACGGTGATTGATTCAAATTTCCCAGAGGGAAGTTTTCTCAGTGGAGAGGTCGGAGTTTAAAATTATAGAAAATTCATTGATTTATTCAAGTTTTCAATGCAAAAATCTTCATTAATGAACGAATCGGATCGAGATGACGAATGGAGAGAAAGAGGGAACGTGAATGAGATTGTAGAGAAGAGGAATTGTACGTTCCACTCTTTAGATAGATCATTCAGAAATAATTCTTTTCTAAAAGATTCCTTAAACTCAATTCTCCATTTCATTTACTTCATTTTCATCAACGAATTATAAAACTGCTTGAAAATAAGCTGAAAAATCGGGAATACGATAATTTGACTATTTGACTATTTGACTACCATTTAACTTTAAGATTTAACATCTAGAAAAGAAGAAAACTTTAGTTCCAACTCAACGACCTCGTCTACTATCAATTGAAAGAGATTATGCACCGTTGCAAGCAGAATTGAGAGAAATTATCATCTTAATGCAATCGTTTAAGGTAAGCAAGCTTTGATTACTGTAGCCAGGGAAAAGCTGGCTAGCCTGGCTAGTCGATAAGCTAGACTGTTTCTTACCAGGGAAAGCCTTCTGGCAAGGAACTTGTTCAGAAACTTGTCCAGAAACTCCAGAGCAAAGCCAGTCTATAAGCCAGTCAAAGCCAGGCAAGGTAAAACAGTAAAGCAGCCAAAATCTTGAGTAAAGCAAGCTTCTAACAATGAAATGTCAACCGAATCTGGTCCCCAATTAACCTTATTCAACGCAGAATTTCACGCTCAATCCGAATCTGTTTTCCATTTTTGATATGGACCACTCTATCAAAAGTCATAGGCTTTCAAAGTTTTCGATTTCGAATATAACCAGAAAATCACAAATTTTCCATCCTAATACTTCAAAAAGTTTGAGACCGGACTCGAACCAGGATCCCGACTCAACCAAACTTGACTGGCTTGCTCTGGCTTGGCTTGGCTTGATCTGGCTTGGTCTGGCTTGGCCTGGCTTGGTTTGGCTTGGCTTGGCTTGGCTTGGCTTGGCTTGGCTTGGCTTGGCTTGGCTTGGCTTGGTTTGGCTTGGCTTGGCTTGGCCTGCCTTTTAATCAATTCTAGAGTGCTGAAATTGTTTCAAAGGCTACCAGGGTTTCTATCTTGCCATGTGCTTGATTGATAGAGAAATGGTTTGCAGGAAAAGCTGGACGAGGACGCAGTGGAAGAGGAGTGTCAAGCCGACTACAAGTACATTGCGATGTGCTTGGATCGAATGTTCCTTTTCGTTTTCTCGGCCGCCTACCTCTCGACGGTGACGGCGATGTTGATCGCGACGCCGAGAGTGCTCTCAACGAGTGCATGAGAATATTCAATACTTGAGATGACGTTGTCTATTGTTATCTCTCGAAATTTCGACTTACCTTTGACATTTTGGCTTAATTGCGCCTAGATTTATCAGAGAATTCTGGATTGTATTGAGAATTCTGAGGCGAAAACGTATCCCATTTCGTGTTTTCTTCAAATTGACAAAAAAATCTTGCCATATCTTTGATTTTACAAATAATTTTGTGTATTTTTGCATTTTTCAAATGATTTTTATGACATTATCAAAAAAAAAATGAAATGAAAAGGGGATTTTTGTTAAATCTGGAACGCACAGACTCGTTTTTTCAGAGAAAAAAAAGCGGAAAAATTTGTATTTGAAAAAAATCAGCATTCAAATGGTATTCAAACAAAATTTAGCATAAAATCCAATGACTTTTTTTTTGATCTAGATTACGATAGCTTAGCAAAAGAAACATTCGATTTTTTGTCTTCTTTTGTCTTTCTTCAATCGAAAAAGATCGATTTTTGAGGTTTGGGCATCCAATGTATCTTAAACTGTATGATTCTGACTGAAAAGTTTATCTGTAGTCCGGTCTTGACTCTCTTCGGTTTTACTACTGCACAATAAGTTTCCCAAGCATTCAGATACTGTTAAAAATACTGTTAACCTTGTTATGTTAAATTTTTTTAAAGGGCGGGTAACAATTAAATCAATTTTAACGTATTAATCGAAAACTTGGTTACTTTTCCTTAGCTTTCGTTATCAGCATAAAAAAATGTTTGGTTACAAGTTTGGGCATCCAATGAATGTATTCCAAACTGTATCATTTTGAAGAGTTTATCTATAGTGTTCAGCTGGTCCAGTAGATCTACCTGGTTAAGAAGAGCCCGAACAAAAACAAGAGGACCAAGAAGAACTGTTCGAATTCTGGTTATATAGGGTTTCTAGCGAAAAGATGATTAGGAGCATAAAGAAACGATGGTATTAGGAAAAACTGGAGATTTAGAGAAAAAACCGTAAGCTATCTTTTTTGTCTGATCATGGGCCGGTGCCCTAGGATAGACAAGAAAAGAATTCTATTTAAATACACAACATCGGAAACAAGAGGGGGCAAAAAGCCTTTTAGCAAGCCGTTTGCCAATTTGCAGACGGCGTCAAATTTCTGGGACCGTTAATACGGGGTGACCGCAAAGTATAGCAACAACATTTTGGAAAAGTAGCTGGGAAGTCTCGAATTGTTTCAAAAGTGGCAAGTGTTATATAGAGAATTGTAGACCTAATTCTCGGCAGCCTTTATCGACCAAAAACTTCCCGATTCGACTTATACAACTCATTTAACCAGCGCTTGAATGAGCGCTAGTCGACATCTCTCCGGCGAACCTGTCATTTGACGGTTTTTCCCAGTCAAATTTGTAGTAATTTTGTCCAAAAAACATGTTTTCAACAAATTGACATCGCCAGAGAAGCTGACATCAAAAGATACAATTGTCCTTTACGATTGGTTCCGAATGGCGGAAAATTGTTGATTGATCACATTAGAGATGTTTGGCAAGCTGTTTGCATTGGATCGGCTTCAAGTTGTGCCAATTCATTATTATCGATCACTGCCGAGCGATGCCCATGTGGTTCCCCTTCAAGAGATTCAATACCTTCTCGGAATCGTGCAAACCAAAGCTGGCAGGATCTTTCAGTCATAACTTGTTCTCCAAAAGCGGAACAGAGGTCACGATGTGATTCGGCCGTGTTTTTGCCGATCTTCAAATCATAGAGAAGACTCGCGCGCTTACTTTTCATCCACCCGAGCAAATATCAATTAAAAGGGGAAAGGCTTCACTTCGAAAAAGCGTAAAAATAAAGTAAATATCCAAGAGTACAAATATGCATTTTGTCATTTTGTTGGCATTACGGTAGCCGGGAATACAAAGAAGGTCCAAGTTGCAAAAAAGATTCAAGCACCAAAAAGGTTTTACGTCTGCGTCTTACGTGTGACGTTTTACGCCGTCTGCAAATTGGCAAACGGCTTCCTAAAAGGCTTTTTACCCTCTTTTTCCCCTCTTGTTTCCGATGTTACGTATTTCAATAGATTTTTTTCTTGTCTATCCTAGGGCACCGGCCCATGATCAGACAAAAAAGATAGCTTACGGTTTTTTCTCTAAATCTCTAGTTTTTCCTAATACCATCGTTTCTTTATGCTCCTAATCATCTTTTCGCTAGAAACCCTATATAACCAGAATTCGAACAGTTCTTCTTGGTCCTCTTGTTTTTGTTCGGGCTCTTCTTAACCAGGTAGATCTACTGGACCAGCTGAACACTATAGATAAACTCTTCAAAATGATACAGTTTGGAATACATTCATTGGATGCCCAAACTTGTAACCAAACATTTTCTCGAAGACTAGGGTTTCTTGGCAAAATCCGAAAGCACCATCGTGATCACCGTGTTCGACTTGTGTTTGGCCCTGATTTTGATGCCGAAATGTCACGGCCACTTCTGGCCATTCCCTTGTCAGAAGACATCGGGATTACGCCAGCTTTTCCTGAATCTTTTCGAAAACGGGATTACGGTAACTTCCTAAAGGGAATCTTGGAGAGTCAAGAAAAAGCCACAGTTACCCTTTGAGAGCCTTAATCGAGCCATTTGCAGATCAATGGAGACATTTTATCGAACCAGATACATCTAGGGCGATCTTAAGGACGGATGAATCGTCTTTCACCGAAGTTTTACGGTAACCAGTTAAATCAGCTATGGAATGTCTATTACTCTATCGAAAAACCTTCCGAAAAATCCTTTAAAACACATGGAAAGGTTGAGATACATTTTTGCCTAGTTTTCTCCATCAACTCTAAAACCAAAGCCTAAGCCTGTAAGCCTAAAAACTTTGTGAAGCAAGGAGAACCCTTTGTGAGTTTTGTGAAGCAAGGAGAACCCAAAAATTGTCTGAGAAACCGTATTCTCGTATCACTTTAAAGAATACTGTAATGATTTCACTATTCTAACTAAGGAATGCTGTTAACTTATCGTGGCTTCTTCGCCTCGGGAAACTACCTCTCTGATGCAGTTTCCGAATCTGCAACCAGTTTTTGCCAACGACAATTTTTTTGAGCTTTCCAGGTAGTGTGCGCCCCAGATCGGCAGAATAATTGAGGAATTGATGAAATTCCAACTTAAATCAACTAATCGTAAACTCGCCTTTGTAACTGGCTCTGTTACAATTTTATGGGCGTTCAAAGGGTGACCATCCGTTTGAAGTGCCCGGCAACTACGAGGACAAGGAGTTCAGAAAACATAGTAATCCTTTCAGTCGATGTGTATCCCATTCCTATTATTTTCGCTCACTTTTTTATTTAACGTTTCCTCAGCTATTTATAAAGCTTTATTTTTATACGAAACAAATAATACATCCCTGTCAAATAATAATCATACATAGAAACAAAGATTCATCTTTGTCAACTTCTGCTCCAGTCGCATCGGCAATTTCGAAAATGGATAATTGGATTAAATCAATGACAATGTGAACATGAAATAATAAAGGCACTAAAACTGTATCAAACCCGATAAAAAACTCTCAGAACTCCATCTTTTCCGACTCCGGATCAATGTAGAAAGCGAAAAATTCCGTTGCGGTTTCGTATGATCCAAGCATGTAAACACCATCCCTCCTCGAGTCAATGTTCCGTCGAAAAATGTTTGATTTCTCTGTGAACTCAAAATGGTAACCCAAATGCATATCCCAGATTTCTTTCGCGATTTTGATGACTTTTTGCTGATTTTCCCCCTCGCAACGCTTCATTCCCGGGAATCGCGAAAGAAAATCGACGATTCGGCAATCCCTCTCTTGAGAATCATCCTCATGCAAATAAATAGCCGCTTTCAAATTCCTGCTTGGGATTCCCTTTTCAACGATTGATTGCACGACCTTTTCAAACCCATCATCGGCCAAGTATATTCCAGGGATTTCCAAGAGTTTTATCGAAGTCTTGGCAAAAGCAGAGTAGTAGAAGTGAAACGCAGCAGCGGAAGTAAAACGAAAACAGACTCTTTCGCAGTCACTCATCTGATTTGCAATGAAATCCTCGAAATGTTCGCTGACCACTTGATTTTCTTTCAACAAATCAATGTTCACGTCAATATCCGCGGATTCTTCAATCACCGAGCGGAAATTCTCAAGAAATTTCAGCAACAACTCGTCCGTGTCCACAGAGAGGTTCAACTGTTTCACAGAGTTCAAGTGATTCACAATCGCCGCGCTTTGGTCGCGGAATGGTTCGCGGCACCTTACCTGAAATACGTCACACGAGTGGATTCGTTTGAATAATGGAAAGTGGAGAGCGACATCAAGCCTGAGGCACGAGTCATGGGGACGACGAGTGACCCAAATCAGATCACCCTGAGAGCGTAACCGGTGCACGTGACGCCCAAACACTAGCCAGGGTGCCCGCAGCAGAATTGATCGAAATCCTGCATTCACCTTGACCAATTTCATTGTATCTTCCGGCTTCATTTGCTCCAAAACCTCCAGCTTTAGGTCATAGCATAGCTTCTGCATGGGGAATGACGTCAACATTCGCATTTCAAACGACATTTTGTTTGGCGTCCGTCTACCTGTAAATAAAAAGAAAATTAGATCTCGAAAAACAAGTCGGCAATTAGAATTAAAAGCTTTTACAGGGGTCTCATAATTAATCATAATCACTTGAATGTAGCTCATTCAAAAGGTAAACGATTCGCACAACAAATTTACAGGAAAATTTTGAGTGGGCCTCCTGTAGCGAGTGTTCATTATCAACCGATAGGAGTTCACAAATAATTTAAACAAACTTTCATGGTTCGGAGTCACATCATGCCTTGCACCATGAGCCCCAAAACTAGATTGTGTGCCAGGTTGAGGGCGACCGCGACAAAATTTTGCCATTTTAAAAAATGTGAACTCCTATCGATTAGATAATGGGCACCGCCACAGGAGACCGCTACAGGAGACCCGCTCCAAATTCAGTCGTCAAATGTTTGTGAAAATCGGTGATCATTTGACTCAGTTAGACCCACCCGAGTGATTATGAGTAATTATGAAGGACTCTGTAGTCAAGATTCTCAACAATCTCTAGATGACTCCGCTTATCTTATTAGATCATAATCAGAAGGAACATGAAAAATGTACACCGCGAGCTATCAAGACAGTAAAAAAACCATTTTTTAAGCCACGATACGCTGACTATTTCCCTCTACTAAAATATCGACCAGGTCGAGCTAAACGTCGAATCGCAGAAGTTCGTGAGTTGGTTTTCGGGTTATGATCTAAATGCTTATACTTTTGTAAAGCTTTCTTTTGCTTTGAGTTGCCGGCTCTATGGGCAAGTAATATACACAACCGCTTTTTAACTTTTAGCCAACTTAAAGGAATGTACTTGTTCGGAAAAGCCGGGTAGAATGCAACCTTTTTTTGGTCAAAAATTAGCAAATTTCAAACTGCAACTTTACCCCTTCGAATCAAAACAAAATGTGAGACACGTTAACTTCATTTTGTTTAGCATCAGGTAGTTTCATTATTCTATCAATCTAGGCCTATCGTCAGCACCGACGGATTTGAGGTTCTACACGGCACCGATACACAGCTCAGCACGATTTAACTAAACTGACTTTAACTTTAGATCCCCGTGGCTAAAGTGAGGCCCGATGGAAAGAGCAAGTTGACGCGACGTTGAAAGCTTCACAAAAGCAAAAACATTTAGGGTACTTGTGGAGTATCCGGGGGGGGGGGGGGGGGGGGTAAGATTTTATATACGTTATACACGACCCCTTTTAAAGATATTCAGCCGCTTAAGTGATTTGGGGGCAAATTCCCTTCACGTGTAAAGATATTCAATTTATTGAGGTGATTACTTGATTACGTGATTCGAGGTGATACTCGATCAAAAACGTAACTTCTACAAAAATTTTTTATGTCATTATTAGAAATGTTGATAATATCGGCAAACAGTTGGCGGCAAACATTTTCACACTAAATTGATGAAATTCTATTTAAAACGCTAAAATTAACGCAAAATGATATAAGTTTAAAGGTTTAAGTTTAAGGGTTTAACAAAAAGTTAAACATTTGCCTCAAGAATTTCATTTTTAGTTACAAAGCCTATGGTAAATGTAAAATTTCACGGAATTTGCGTTAATCTATTGATCTTTAGACCATTAATCAGATCATGAGCAATATTTTCGTTCTTCTTTTAAACTCTGAAAGCGATAGGTGCAAAAGATTGATAAAAGTAGCAGAATGGTCAAAAAGTTAAAAAAAAGTTAAAATTTTACCCCCCCCAGATCTTAAAATTTTGGAGGATTTTGGAGAAAAAAAAAATGGAGGATTGGAGATGTCCCAGTTTGAGCATTTGAGCACTTTCTTCAAAAGAAACCCATTTTAGTGTCAATAGAAAAGTTGTAGAGAATCAAAAATTAGGCTTGTAGCCAAATTTCCAAAAAGATACACGTAGTAGTTTCGCTTAAAATGCAAGTTTTGTGAAAATTCGTCAATTTCGTATTTCTTGAAAACCAGTTTCTGAATTGTTCTGAAAATTTGGATATAAGCTTATTTCTTGATTCTCTACAACTTTTCCATTGACGCCAAAGTGAGTTTCTTTTGCAGAAAGTGCTCAAATGCTCGAACTGGGTCCTACTCTGAAATTATAGAATGCGCTTAATCAGTCGTTAAAAGGATGTGTGGATGTGAATGAGGGTAGTTGTATGCTTTTCAAGGTATTTGTTAAAGGTTATTTATTAGGTTGATGCATAAGTCTTTTCGTTTTTTTCGTACTTCTGTTAAAAAGTAACAAATTCACCAATTAATCTATAGTTCGCTCTATAAAAAAAGTGTTTTTTTGTTCAATTTGCATCTTTTTAAATCAATTTCGGTTCACTTTCAAGCAAATTCGAGAGTGAAAAACGCCTTTTTCGTAAAAATCTATAAAAAACTCTACGGAAATATTGGCTGAATGAATTTCTCTGAAATTTTGGCGAAATATCAAACGTTTTTTTTTCTCTATCTTTTATCTATTGACACGAAGATAGGTTTTCTTTAGCTAAGGTGTCTAAACCGCATCATCGAGTTAGCCCTTTTTGACTACCCGACTTCATACTCTCAAGAAAATCCAGGCATTCAATATTTTTAAACCCGTTTTAATGTTATTTTGCAGAAAAATAATTGGTTTTTCTAATGAAATCAACCGTAGTTTAATTGGTGCATTTGTTGGCTTGAAACGGCAGACGAAAAGGAACCAAAAAGACTTATGCATCAACCTATTATTTCAATCTTTGTTGTCCGAGAATTGCAAATTTTTAGTTTTAGACCTCTTGAGACTATTTTATTTTGTCCTCCCGAGTGCGTGCCTATTTTATTTTCACTCTTTCCTGTTTTTGCTATTTATAACGAAAACCTCTTACCCACCTGTATGTTTTTTTGCAGAGATGATACTGCTGACCTACCGTATTTCGGGTACAACGCGAGCTTAGCCACGACACGCCGACCACTCCACCCCACTATATTCCATTCCAATATCGCCCATCACTCCTCGTCCATATCAACCGAATCGCAGCAGTTTGTGAGTTTGTTTTCGGGGTTTTGATCTAAATGCTTTTGCTTTTGTGGAGCTTTCTAAAATGGCCTGTAGGTGTTTTGTTGTTTCATTTTTCTTTTGTTTAGCGTCGGGCAGTTGCATTATTTTATACCTTTGATATTTATCCTGATCTCGGGCAAACAAAGTCGTCGAGTTTAGTTAAATCTTACCTGATCAACGGCTTCTCAAACTCTCCATTTTAAGCGACAGTCCTGAGCTATGTATTGGTGCCGTGTAGAGCCTCAAATTCGTCGGTACTGACGATAGGCCTAAATTGATAGAATAATGAAACTCTCTGATGCTAAACAAAATTAAGTTAAAAGTTAAAAGTGAAAAGTTAGTTAAAAGTTAAAAAGCAGTTGTGTATATTACTTGCCCATAGAGCGGGCAACACAAAGCAAAAGAAAGCTTTACAAAAGGATAAGCATTTAGATCATAACCCTAAAACAAACTCACGAACTTCAGCGATTCGACGTTTAGCCTGATATGGTCGATAGTTTAGTAGAGGGAAGTGATCGGCGTATCGTGGCTGAGCTCGCGTTGAACCACCTTGTTGTCTTTATAGAAAACCATTAGCGGGACTAATTAAACTCACATCTAATAGCGTAAGCCGAAGTTTCTTTTCGCTTTTCACCTTTTTGTGTTCTACGGTCAAAAATTAAACAACTTATTTTTTCGGATTCATAGAATGCTTAAAATGGTTTTTTACTGTCTTGAAATGTTTCATGTTCATTCTGATTATGGTCTTGTAAGATAAGCGGAGTTATCTAGAGATTGTTGAGAATCTTGTCTACAGGGTGCCTCATAATTACTCTTAATCACTAGGGAGGGTCTAGCTCAGTCAAATGATCACCGATTTTCACAAACATTTTACGAGTGAATTTGGAGCGGGTCTCCCGTAGCAGTGCCCATTATCTAATCGATAGAAGTTCACAATTTTTTTAAATGGGCTTTCAACTTTGGGGGTCGCGTTCAACCTCGCACAGAATCGAGTTTTGGGGGTGATGATGCCAGGCTTAGTGTGACTCCCAACCTTGAAAGCTTGTTTAAAATATTTGTGAACTCCTATCGGTTAGATAATAGACGCCGCTACAGGAGACCCACTCAAAATTTTCCTGTAAAATTTATGATTAATTATGACACACCCTGTAGAAGCTTTTAATTCTAATTGCCGACTTGGTTTTGGAAATCTAATTTTCTTTTTATTTACAGGTAGACGGACGCCAAGGAGAATGTCGTTTGAAATGCGAAAGTTGACGTCATTCCCCATGCAGAAGCTATGCTATGACCTAGAGCTGGAGGTTTTGGAGCAAATGAAGCCGGAAAATACAATTGAATTGGTAAAGGTGAATGCAGGATTTCGATCAATTCTGCTGCGGACACCCTGGCCGGTTTGTGGGCGTCACGTGCACCGGTTATGCTCTCAGAATCATAGAATTTGGGTCACTCGTCGTCCCCATGACCACGGCCTCAGGCTTGATGTCGCTCTCCACTTTCCATTGTTCAAACGAATCCACTCGTGTGAGGTATTACAGGCACGGTTCGACAAACCATTCCGCGACCAAAACGCGGCGATTCTGAATAACTTGAAGCCTGTGAAAGTTTTGCACCTTACCGTGAACACGAACGAGTTGTTGCGGAAATTTCTTGAGAATTTCCGCTCGGTGATTGGATATTCCGCGTATATTGACGTGAACATTGATTTGTTTGAAGAAAATCAAGTGGTCAGCGAACATTTCGAGAACCATCGCAAATCATATGAATGACTGCGAAGAAGTCGTTTTGTGGTGTAGTTCCGCTGCTCAATTTCACTTCTACTACGCAGCTTTTGCCAAGACTTCGGTAAAATTCTTAATAATAGAGTTGGCCGATCATGGATTTGAGGAGGTCTTGCAATCGATCGTTGAAAAGGGGATTCCAAGCAAGAATTTGAGAGCGGCTATTTATGTGAATGACAATGATTCTCAGGAGAG
The DNA here is from genome assembly GCA_958450365.1 of Mesorhabditis belari. Taxonomy (NCBI): domain Eukaryota; kingdom Metazoa; phylum Nematoda; class Chromadorea; order Rhabditida; family Rhabditidae; genus Mesorhabditis; species Mesorhabditis belari. Next base: position 27,729 of record CAUEEP010000307.1, on the reverse strand, counting down.
GGATTACCGAATCGTTGATTTTCTTTCGCGATTCCCTGGAATGAAGCGTTTCGACGGGGAAAATCAGCAAAAAGTCATCAAAATGGCGAAAGAGATCTGGGATAAGCATTTGGATCACTTCAATTTTGATTTCACAGACGAATCAGAGAATATTTTTCGACGAAACATTGACTCGGGGAGGGATTGTGTCTACATGCTTGGATCATGCACGGATGATTCCGCAACCGGAACCGAATTTTTCGCTTTCTACGTTCATCCGCAGTGGGAAAAGATGGAGTTTTGAGAGTTTTTATCTTGATATGTTTTAATGCCTTTATTATGTCATGGTCACATTGTCATTGATTTAATCCAATTATCCATTTTCGAAATTGCCTATGCGACTGGAGCAGAAGTTGACAAGGATGAATCTTTGTTTCTATGTATGATTATTATTTGTTTCGTTTAAAAAATAAGGCTTTATAAATAGCCGAGAAAAAGTGAAATAAAAAAGTTAGCCAAAATAATTGGAATGGGATACACATCGACTGGACATCGGAGGGATTGCAGCGTTGAAATTGAAAGAGGCTCAAGAAACGATTCCTGTTCCCGAGAAAATCAACTCGTTTCAGGAAATTGAGGTTTAGAAGAATTTTCGATTTTTGTAGAGACACTTCTAGATCTTGTAGATGACCTTGAAAAAGAAGAAATTGTTAGAAACAAGCAATCAGGTCACTGTTTTGAAACCAGATAAGGCTAAAATTATTAAAGCAGGTTTAGCAAGTAGATCCATGCCTGGTTTTGGGATTAGAGTAAAGTCGGCAAGATCAGAAGTCGAATTACGATCTGGCTTTTGGAAAGTTGCATTCTGTCGCATTTTGTTTTGCATTTTGCAAATTGCCAGGGCAATTAAATAGGCTTGTACTAGCAAGCCAAGACTTGGTAGCAAGCCAAGACTGTCTACTTTACACTAGACTGGTTTTCCTCTTCAACTAGACCTAGTGATCAAGGTCTAAACCTTTAACTATTCTAGATCTTCTAAACCTAAAGACATTCTAGAGTACAACGAAAAAAGAGCTTCACGATGGATTGGAGGAGACACAAACAAGAAAAGAAACAACAATGCCAGAAGTAGCCTCAGCAACTCCACCAAAACTCTTTAAACAGGTCTGGCTAACAGAAGTCGTCATTGAGGTTTGGCGTAGCTTTGGTAACAAGTTTTTCTGATCGTATGGTGAATTTTGATCACAACAGTGCCTACCGGGAACCAAGAAGGTTTTACGGTAGCTTAAAGCGCAGTAGTTCTTTAGTTGTTAGTTGTAGTTCTAGTATTACTGTAGTGTTATATAGATTATTATCATACGTAAAAGATTGTCCATCTTTCAGGGTTCAGGTTTCAGGGTATTTGGTGCCGAAAAACGGTCGTGCTAGGGACTATCTAGGGCCGTACAGTGGTGGGGGTTAATTCCTCAAGAAATCGCCTCAAGATTGGTTTCGCGGTTTACATGAGGTAGAATTTTGGCTTTTTCTTGAAGCAAATCAATAAACGAACGTAAACCGCGTGTATTTTTCATCTTTGCTTCATCAGAAAACTTTCACAAGTAAATACTAGAATTTCATTTCTTAATTCATTTGATTTTGATTTTGTGACCCTGCCTTTATATCTTGCCTTGTTACTATTTTCCAAAAACTTTCAAAAGAAACACATTTCCGGAAGTGATGGGCGTTCAAAGAGTGACGATCCATTTGAAGTGCCCGAAAACTACGAGGACAAGGAGTTCAGAAAGCAGCAATCCCTTCATATGTATGCCATTCCACTTATCCCGGTTAACTTTTTTATTTCACTTTTTCTCGGCTATTTATAAAGCTTTATTTGTTCTACGAAACAAATAATAATCATACATAGAAACAAAGAGTCATCCTTGTCAACTTCTGCTCCAGTTGCATAGGCAATATCGAAAATTGATGAATTGGATGAAATCAATGACAACGTGAGCACGATACAAAAAAAGCAGTAAAACTGTAACAAAAACTATAAAAAAAACTCTCAAAAATCCAAAAATCCATCTCAAATCAAAGATCAATGTAGAAAGCGAAAAATGCTGTGGTTCCGGGATCATCCGAGTATGTTCCGGGATCATCCGAGTATGTGCCATCATCATCCTCATACACGAGTCTGTATGATCCAAACATGTAGACACAATCCCTCCTCGAGTCAATGTTTCGTCGAAAAATGTCTAATTTCTCTGTGAAATGAAAATTGCAATCCAAATGAAAATCCCAGATTTCTTTCGCGATTTCGGTGACTTTTTGTTGATTTTCCCCCTCGAGACGCTTCATTCCAGGGAATCGCGAAAGAAAATCGACGATTCGGCCATCCCTCTCCTGAGAACCCCAGTCATTCACATAGATGGCAGCTTTCAAATTCTTGCTTGGGATTCCCTTTTCAACGATTGATTGCACGCCCTTTTCAAAACCATCACTCAAGTATAATCCACGGATTTCCAAGAATTTTATCGAAGTCTTGGCAGAAGCTGCGTAGTAGAAGTGAAACGCAGCAGCGGAAGTACAACGAAAACCGACTTTTTCGCAAACATTCATCTGATTTGCAATGAAATTCTTGAAAAGCTCGCTGATCACTTGATTTTCTTTCAACCAATCAATTCTCACTTCAATCTCCGCGGATTCTCCAATCACCGAGCGGAAATTCTCAAGAAATTCCAGCAACAACTCGTTCTGGTTCACAGAGAGGTCTAAACGTTTCACAGACTTCAAATGATTCAGAATCACCGCGTATTGGTCGGGGAATCGTTCCGGGCACCATGCGTCAAATACGTCACACGAGTGGATTCGTTTGCACAATGGAAAGTGGAGAGTGGCATCAAGTCTGATGCACGAGTCATGGAGATGACGAGTGACCCAAATCCTATCATTCTGAGTACATAACCGGTGCACGTGACGCCCACAAACTAGCCAGGGTGTCCGCAGCAGAATCGATCGAAGTCCTGCATCCACCTTGACCAATTCAATTGTATCTTCCGGCTTCATTTGCTCCAAAACCTCTAGCTTTAGGTCATAGCATAGCTCCTGCATCGGGAATGACGTCAACTTTCGCATTTCAAATGACATTTTGCTTGGCGTCCGTCTACCTGTAAATAAAAAACAATTAGATTTCCAAAACCAAGTCGGCAATTAGAATTAAAAGCTTTTACAGGGTGTGTCATAATTAATCATCATCACTTGAATGTAGCTCATTCAAAAGGTAAATGATTCCCACAAAAATTTTACAGGAAAATTTTGAGTGGGTCTCCTGTAGCGGTGTCTATTATCTAACCGATCGGAGTTCACAAATATTTTAAATAAGTTTTCAAAGTTAGGAGTCACATTATGCCTCGCACCATGAGCCCCAAAAACTAGATTGTGTGCCAGGTTGAGCGCGACCCCTACCAAATTTGCCATTTTAAAAAAAATGTGAACTCCTATCGATTAGATAATGAGCACCGCAACAGGAGACCCGCTCCAAATTCCCTCGTAAAATGTTTGTGAAAATCGGTGATCATTTGACTGAGCCAAATTGAGAAAAGAAACTTCTGCTCACGCTATTAGATGTGAGTGTAATCAGTCCCATTAATGGTTTCCTATAAAGACAACAAGGTGGTACAACGCGAGCTCAGCCACGATACGCTGACCACTTTTCCTTACTACACTATCGACCATATCAGACCAAACCTCCAATCGCAGACGTTCGTGAGTTTGTTTTAGGGCCATGATCTAAATGTTTATGCTTTTGTAGAGCTTTCTTTTGCTTTGAGTTGCCTGGCCTATAGGCAAGTAATATACACAACTGCTTTTTAACTTTTAACCAAGTTAAAGGAATGTACTTTTTCGGAAAAGCGTGGAATCTTTTTTTGGTCAAAAACTAGCAAATTTCAAAATCCAACTTTACCCCTAAGAATCAAAACAAGATATGCGACACCTTAACTTCATTTTGTTTAGCATCAGGGAGTTTCATTATTCTATCAATCTAGGCCTATCGTCAGTACCGACGGATTTGAGGTTCTACACGGCACCTACACGGTTCTACACTGGATACACTCGCCTACGGAGGTTCAGCACTGTCGCTTATAAGCGAGAGTTTGAGAAGCCGTTGATCAGGTAAGCTTTAACGAAACTCGACGCCTTTGTTTGCCCGAGATCAAGATAAATATCAAAGGTATAAAATAATGCAACTGCCCGACGCTAAACAAAAAGGAAAATGAAACAACAAAACACCTACAGGCCCTTTTAGAAAGCTTCACAAAAGCAAAAACATTTAGATCAAAACCCCGAAAACAAACTCACAAACTCCTGCGATTCGGTTGATATGGGCGAGGAGTGATGGGCGATAGTGGGATGGAATACAGTGGGGTGGAGTGGCCGGTGTGTCGTGGCTAAGCTCGCGTTGTACCCGAAATACGGTGGGTCAGCATCACATCTGCAAAAAAACAACGAAATATTGACTTGAGGAGGGATTGTGTCTACATGTTTGGATCATACACATACACGGATGGTTCCGGAACGGGAACAGAGTTTTTCGCTTTCTACATTCATCCGCAATCGGAAAAGATGGAGTTTTGAGAGTTTTTTATCGGGTTTCATACAGTTTTAGTGCTTTTGTTGTGTCATAGTCACATTGTCATTGATTTCATCTAATTCATCCATATTCGATATTTCTTATGCAGCTAGAGCAGAAGTTGACGAGGATGAGTCTTGGTTTCTATGTCTGATTATTATTTGACAAGAATGTATTGTTTGTATTATTCGTATAAAAAATAAACTTTTATAAATAACCGAGAAAAAGGGAAATAAAAAAGTTAACAGGTATAAGTGGAATGGCATACACATCGATTGGAGGGATTGATGCGTTTCCTTAACTCCTTGTCCTCGTAGTTTTCGGGCACTTCAAACGGATCGTCACCGTTTGAAAGCCCATCACTTTGTCCGGAAGTCTTTTTCTTTTGAAAGTTTTTGGAAAATTGTAGCAGGGCAAAAATAAAGGCGGGGTTACAAAATCAAAATCCCCGATTCATTTCTAATATTACAAAGATTTTACAAATTTTTTTTTCCATGGATAGTTTCAGAGAAAATTGCTGTCATTCTTTTAAAAATTGATGATCTTTTAGCTTTTCGGAAAGTTTATTGAAATCAATATTTACAGAAAGACAAAAATTTCGCGTTTTTTCGTGATTTAGCTTGTGCTTGCCGAGTTTCCGGTCGTAGTTGCGAAAATTTTATTCAAATTTTGGGGCTTAAAGAGTGGGGGAAGCAAGGAGGATCGAAGAGAATCGAAAAACTCTCTGAGAAATCGTATTCTACTGTAATTCTGTAATGATATCAATATTCTGGACCAGTTTCCAGACTTTCCCCCAAATTGGATGCATTCAAATCCTCTGCTTACTAGATTTTACCAAAAAAGCTTGATTTTGAATGTATGAAAGAAATTTGAACGTAAAGTAAAGCTTGTTAAATTTAAACAAGGCTTAAGAAATGAAATTCTAGTATTTACTTGTGAAAGTTTTCTGATGAAGCAAAGATGAAAAATACACGCGGTTTACGTTCGTTTATTGATTTGCTTCAAGAAAAAGCCAAAAATCTACCTCATGTCAACCGCGGAACCAATCTTGAGGCGATTTCTTGAGGAAATAACCCCCACCACTGTACGGCTCTAGATAATCCCTGACACGACCGTTTTTCGGCACCAAATAGAACTCTCGACCCTGAAAAATGGGCAGATCTTTTACGCATGATAATAATCTATATAACAATAATACGAGAACTACGGCTAACAACTAAAGAACTACTGCGCTCTAGGCTACCATAAAACCTTCTTGGTTCCCGGTAAGTACTGTTGGGATCAAAATTCACCATTCGATCAGAAAAACTTGTAACTAAAGTTACGCCAAATCTCAATGACGACTTCTGTTGGCCAGATCTGTTTGAAGAGTTTTGGTTGAGTTGCTGAGGTTTCTTCTAGCGTTGCTGTTGCTTTTCTTGTTTGTGTCTCCTCCAATCCATCGTCAATCTCTTTTTTCGTTGTTTTTAGGTTTAGAAGATCCAGAATACTTAGAGATCTAGTTAGCTAGGGAAAAGGAGGCAATCTAGCAAGTTCTATTAAATCGGCTTACTATTCTGATCTCGTACAAGGGATAGCCTACATCATTGCGCATCATACTGGCATTCAAACAGGTCTCGTTCAACAAACTATTGATGGGTATTCGATTGCTTTTTGATATTCCTATTTTAAAAATCTAGATTTCATTAGTTTAGGTTTAAAAGATTGCAAAATCGTTTGCAAAACTGCAAAACTAGCGACAAATTGTGGCGCAAGCATTTAAGAGGAAAGAATTTTGAATTTCAAAGGTGAAAATTTAGGAATATAATCGAAATTTTAGCTGTTTGTCTAGAAATTAAATCACGTTGTCATGGGCATGACGTTGGATCAAAATCCGATCATCAACAGATAAAATCTTGTGCACGTGACGTCCAAAAACCAGCCAGGGCGTCCGCAGCAGAATCTAATTTTTCGAATTTGGCAACAGAAGTTACCTCCCGAGGTGTTAAAATATTTGGTCCTATTAACCTAAGTTTTTTAATTGATAAATCTGCATTGTAATCGTGAGATAAATCTGCATTGTATTCCAAATGTTTCATTAAAAAAAACTTCAATCACCATCGGCTAGCCGATCGTGATTGAAACACTAGCGGCTAGCCGATGGTGATTGAATCACTAGGGGCTAGCCGATGGTGATTGAATCACTAGGGGCTAGCCGATCATGATTCAATCCCTAGCGGCTAGCCGATGGTGATTCAATCACTAGCGGCTGAAAATCACGAGCGGCTGCGACAGATATAACACTACACTAAATTTACATAGACAAAAAAGATAGCTCACGGTTTTTTCTCTAAATCTCTAAATTTTCCTAATACCATCGTTTCTTTACGCTCCTAACGAAAGCTAAAGAAAGTAACTAATCTTTCGATTAATACTTTAAAATTTTGATTGTTACCCTCCCTTTAAAAAGCATTTTTAACAGTACCTGAATGCTTGGGAAACTTATTGTGCTGTAGTAAAACCGAAGAGAGTCAGGACCGGAGTACAGATAAACTTTTCAGTCAGAATGATACAGTTTGAGATACATCGGATGTCCAAACTTGTAACGTATTTTCTCGAAAACTAATTCCTTGGCAAAATTCGAAAGCATCATCGTGGTGACCGTATTCGACTTGTGTTTGGCCCTGATTTTGATGCCGAAATGTCACGGTCACTTCTGACCATTCCCTTGTTAGAGGACATTGGGATTACGCTAGTTTTTCCTGAATCTTTTCGAAAACGGGATGACGGTAACTTCCTAAAGGGAATCCTGGAGAGTCAAGAAAAAGCCACAGTTACCCTTTGAGAGCCTTAATCGAGCCATTTGCAGATCAATGAAGACATTTTGTCGAACCAGGTACATTTAGGGTGATCTTAAGGACGGATGAATCGTCTTTCCTCGAAGTTTTACGGTAACCAGTTGAATCAGCTATGGAATGTCTATTATTCTATCGAACAAGCTTCAGAATAATCCTTTAAAACCCATGGAAAGGTTGAGATACATTTTTGCCTAGTTTTCTCCATCAACTCTAAAACCAAAGCCTAAGCCTGTAAGCCTAAAAACCTTGTGAAGCAAGGAGAACCCTTTTTGGTTTTTGTGAAGCAAGGAGAACCCAAAAATTGTCTGAGAAACAGTATTCTCGTATTACTTTAAAGAATACTGTAATGATTTCACTATTCTAACTAGGGAATGTTGTTAACTTATCGTGGCTTTTTCGCCAGGAAAACTACCTCTCTGATGCAGTTTCCGCTTTTTCGCTGTTTCCGAATCTGCAATCAGTTTTTGCCAACGACAATTTTTTTGAGCTTTTCGGGTAGTGTGCGCCCCAGATCGGCAGAATAATTGAGGAATTGATCAAATTCCAACTTAAATCAAGAAAAACATACGATTTTATTTCGTGTTCACGCTACCGTGCCCGCCACTGTAATCGTAAACTCGCCTTTGTATCTCGCTCTGTTACCATTTTCCAAAAACTTTAGAAAAACATTTCCGGATCTCGTTATGTTAAGTTATGGGCGTTCAAAGGGTGACCATCCGTTTCCACGTCCAAGACCAAGTCCACGGAAGTACACGGACCAAGTCCACGGTAGCTACGAGGACAAACGTTACGAAAACGCAGCAATCGATGTGTATTCCATTCCAATTATTCCGGCTAACTCTTTTATTTCACTTTTTCTCGGCTATTTATAAAGCTTTATTTTTATACGAAAGAAATAATACATCCTTGTCAAATAATAATCATATATCGAAACAAAGATTCATCCTTGTCAACTTCTGCTCCAGTTGCATAGGCAATATCGAAAATGGATGAATTAGATGAAAGCAATGACAATGTGACCATGATACAACAAAAGCACTAAATGACACTAAACAATAAGGAGCTTGTGACGAATGAATGACTGTTCCGAAAATTTCGCGCCTTTTTACACCTTTTTACACCCTTTCCCTGGAGATACTCAGCTAACTGGCGAAACACTCGCTTGCCAATTTTTTTTTTTTCCCAGCTTTTTTTTGAAATTTCAAACAACATTTTGCTTGGCCCCCCGTCTACCTGTAAATAAAAAACAATTAGATTTCCAAAACCAAGTGGGCAATTATTGGGTTGGTCAATTGAAAACTGCCGGACTTTGAACTAAAATTGATTCAACATAAAACCATCAATTCATTCCAAATAATTTCCATTATTATTGACGACTTCTGCCCATTTTATACGCCATTTTTGCGGATTCCTCTTTCCTAGTAGGCTTCTGGTTTGTGTGCGAGACAAGTGTGAGACTCAAAAATGGAGGACTGGAGATGTCCCAGTTTGAGCACTTTCTTCAAAAGAAATCCATTTTGGTGTCAATAGAGAAGTTGTAGAGAATCAAAAATTAGGCTTGTAGCCAAATTTGCAAAGGGAAACAGAAAGTTTCGCTTAAAATGCATGTTTTGTGAAAATTGGTAAATTTCGTATTTCTTGAAGACCAGTTTCTGAATCGTTCTGAAAATTTGGATATAAGCTTATTTCTTGATTCTCTACAACTTTTCCATTGACGCCAAAGTGGGTTTCTTGTGAAAAAAGTGCTCAAACTGTCACCTATGACAATAGCCCGCAGTTTTCAATTCACCAACCCAATAATTTCACTTCTCTTAGTGGCTTACTATGTCTCAGAATGATTCTTTAGATTTAACTGGTCGTTCAAGGCCTCTAGGTAACTCTAGGTACAATAGAAATTATAGAAAAGAAAATCATTTCTCTCATTCTTGACGAGTTGCTCTTGTTAAGTTGTTGAAAAAATTTTTTTTTCGAATTCTTGCGAACCAGAGTTCAGCGATCAACGGAAACGCTTTCTATTGGGTGCACGGAACAGAAAGAGAAGCGATTAACGCTTTTTTTTACTTTGTTTTCCTTCCAATCGCACCTCATGCAAGCCGCGGAACCAATCTTGAGACGATTTCTTGAGGAAATAGCCACCACCACTGTACGGCTCTAGATAATCCCTAGCACGACCGTTTTTCGGCACTAGATAGAACTCTCGACCCTGAAAAATGGGCTTTCGTTCTACTCGTGATAAGAATCGACAACATTACAATAGCTAAAACACTATAATTATACGAGAACTAGAACTACAAATAACAACTAAAGAACTAGAATTGTGAGCTAACGTAAAACCTTCTTGGCATTTGAATCTTTTTGGTACTTGGACCTTCTTTGTATTCCAGGCTATCGTATGGGAAAGTTGCCGATCCGTACTCGAACTGGGGGAATTGGGGTTTTACCCACTACAAGATCAAATAAATAATTTGCCTTTGACGACAAATTTCTAGAAAAAGCTACTTTCCATCCATACTCGGCTACGACATTTAGATTGTTGGGTGACATCCATGTTGCAAGGATGTGAAAAGATAAAAAAACAATTATAATCTCTCAAAAACCAGAAAATCGGACTTTAAAGCTTCTAGACAAAGGCTTCAAACTATTGGCAAAACTTTTCTTTCTTTTTATAGCCATGGGCAAATCTATTATTACCCATTGGCAAGCGGGTGTTTCGTCAGTTAGCTGAGTATCTTCAGGGTAAAGATATTCAGCTAATGATTTTGTAAAAAAGGCGCAAAATTCTCGGAACAGTCATTCATTCTACAAGCCCTCCCGAGTGGGTGCCTATTTTATTTTCACTCTTTCCTGTTTTTACTATTTATAACGAAAACCTCTTACCAACCTGTATGTTTTTTTGCAGAGATGATGCTGCTGACCCACCGTATTTCGGGAACAACGCGAGCTTAGCCACGACACGCCGGCCACTCCACCCACTATATTCCATTCGACTATCGCCCATCACTCCTCGCCCATATCAACCGAATCGCAGAAGTTTGTGAGTTTGCTTTCGGGGTTTTGATCTAAATGTTTTGGTTTTGTGAAGCTTTCTAAGATGGACTGTAGGTGTTTTGTTGTTTCATTTTGCTTTTGTTTAGGGTCAAGTAGTAGCATTATCTTATACCTTTGATATTTGTCTTGATCTCGGGCAAATAAAGTTAGTCGAGTCGAGTTTAGTTAAATCTTACCTGATCAACGTCCTCTCAAACTCTCCATTATAACCGACAGTGCTGAGCTGTGTATCGGTGCCGTGTAGAACCTCAAATCCGTTGGTAATGACGATAGGCCTAGATTCATAGATTAATGAAACTGCCTGATGCTAAACAAAATGAAGTTAACGTGTCGCACGTTTTGTTTTCATTCGAAGGGGTAAAGTTGCATTTTGAAATTTGCTAATTTTTGACCAAAAAAGGATTGAATTCTACCACGCTTTTCCGAAAAAGTACATTCCTTTAAGTTAAAAAGCAGTTGTGTATATTACTTGCCCATAGGGCGGGCAACTCAAAGCAAAAGAAAGCTTTACAAAAGTATAAGCATTTAGATCATAACCCTAAAATAAACCCACGAACTTCTGCGATTCGACGTTTGGCCTGATGTGGTCGAGAGTGTAGTAGAGGGAAGTGATCGGGGTATGGTGGCTGAGCTCGCGTTGTACCACGTTGTTGTCTTTATAGAAAACCATTAATGGGACTAATTACACTCACATCTAATAGCGTAATCCGAAGTTTCTTTTCGCTTTTCACCTTTTTGTGTTCTACGGTCAAAAATTAAACAACTTATTTTTTCGGATTCATAGAATGCTTAAAATGGTTTTTTACTGTCTTAATAGCTCGGGGTTAAAATTTCTCATGTTCATTCTGATTATGGTCTTGTAAGATAAGCGGAGTTATCTAGAGATTGTTGAGAATCTTGTCTACAGGGTGCCTCATAATTACTCTTAATCACTCGGGTGGGTCTAGCTCAGTCAAATGATCACCGATTTTCACAAACATTTTGCGAGTGAATTTAGAGCGGGCCTCCTGTAGCGGTGCCCATTATCTAATCGATAGAAGTTCACAATTTTTTAAAATGGGTTTTCAAACTTTGGAGGTCGCGTTCAACCTCGCACAGAATCGAGTTTTGGGGGGTCATGATGCCAGGCTTAATGTGACTCCCAACCTTGAAAGCTTGTATAAAATATTTGTGAACTCCTATCGGTTGACAATAGACACCGCTACAGGAGACCCACTCAAAATTTTCCTGTAAAATTTATGATTAATTATGACACACCCTGTAAAAGCTTTTAATTCTAATTGCCGACTTGGTTTTGGAAATCTAATTGTTTTTTATTTACAGGTAGACGGACGCCAAGGAGAATGTCGTTTGAAATGCGAAAGTTGACGTCATTCCCCATGCAGAAGCTATGCTATGACCTAGAGCTGGAGGTTTTGGATCAAATGAGGCCGGAAGATACGATCGAATTGGTCAAGGTGAATGCAGGATTTCGATCGATTCTGCTGCGGACACCCTGGCTAGTTTTTGGGCATCACGTGCACTGGGTACGCTCTCAGGATGATTGGATTTGGGTCACTCGTCGTTTCCATGACTCCAGCCTCAGGCTTGATGTCGCTCTCCACTTTCCATTGTTCAAACGAATCCACTCGTGTGACCTTTTTGACGCATGGTGGCCCGAACGATTCAGCGACCAAAACGCGGTGATTCTGAATCACTTGAAGTCTGTGAAAAAGTTGGGCCTCTCTGTGGACACGAACGAGTTATTGCTGAAATTTCTTGAGAATTTCCGCTCGATGATTGGGGGAATACGCAGATATTGACGTGAGAATTGATTTGTTTAAAGAAAATCAAGTGATCAGCGAACTATTCGAGAATTTCATTGCAAATCAGATGAGTGACTGCGAAAAAGTCTGTTTTCGTTGTAATTCCGCTGCTACATTTCACTTCTACTACGCTGCTTTTGCCAAGACTTCGATTAAATTCTTGGAAGTCCGTGGATTATACTTGAGTGATGGTTTTGAAAAGGGGGTGCAATCAATCGTTGAAAAGGGAATCCCAAGCAAGAATTTGAAAGCGGCTGTTTATGTGGATGACCGGGATTCTCAGGAGAGGGATTACCGAATCGTCGATTTTCTTTCGCGATTCCCTGGAATGAAGCGTTTCGACGGGGAAAATCAGCAAAAAGTCATCAAAATGGCGAAAGAGATCTGGGATAAGCATTTGGATCACTTCAGTTTTGATTTCACAGAGGAATCAGAGAATATTTTTCGACGAAACATTGACTCGGGGAGGGATTGTGTCTACATGCTTGGATCATACACGCACCAGGATGGTTGCGATACCGGAACCGAATTTTTCGCTTTCTACGTTCATCCGCAGTGGGAAAAGACGGAGTTTTGAGAGTTTTTATCTTGATATGTTTTAATGCCTTTATTATGTCATGGTCACATTGTCATTGATTTAATCCAATTATCCATTTTCGAAATTGCCTATGCGACTGGAGCAGAAGTTGACAAGGATGAATCTTTGTTTCTATGTATGATTATTTGTTTCGTACAAAGAATAAAGCTTTATAAATAGCTGAGAAAGAGTGAAATAAAAAGTCAGCCAGAATAATTGGAATGGGATACACATCGATTGCTGCGTTTTCGTAACACCTTGTCCTCGTAGTTTCCAGGCACTTCAAACGGATCGTCACCCTTTGAACGCCTATCACTTTGTCCGGAAGTCTTTTCCTTTTGAAAGTTTTTGGAAAATAGTAACAAGGCAAGATATAAAGGCGGGGTTACAAAATCAAAATCCCGATTCATTTCTGATATTACAAAGATTACAAGCAAATTTTTTCTTTTCGATAGATAGTTTTTGAGAAAATCGCTGTCATTCTTTTAAAAATTGATGATCTTCTGGCTTTTCGGAAAGTTTATTCAAATCAATATTTACAGAAAAACAAAAATTTCACGTTTTTTCGTGATTTAGCTTACTCTTGCCGAGTTTCCGGTCGTTCCACTGTAGTTCTGTAATGATATCAATATTCTAGACCAGTTTCGAGGCTTTCCACCAAATTGGATGCATTTAGATCCTCTGCTTACTAGATTTAACCAAAAAAGCTTGATTTTGAATGTATGAAAGAAATTTGAACTTAAAGCAAGGCTTGTAAAATCTAAACAAGGCTTAAGAAATGAAATTCCAGTATTTACTGGTTATTGAAAGTTTTCTGATGAAGTTAAGATGAAAAATACACGCGGTTTACGGTCGTTTATTGATTTGCTTCAAGAGAAAGCCAAAAACCTACCTCATGTAAACCGCGAAACCTATCGTGAGGCGACTTCTTGAGGAAATAACCCCTGCCACTGTACGGCTCTAGATAGTCCCTAGCACGACCGTTTTTCGGCACCAAATAGAACTCTCGAGCCTGAAAATAGAACCCTGAAAAATGGGCAGATCTTTTACGCATGATAATAATCTATATAACACTACAGTAATACTAGAACTACAACTAACACTAAAGAACCACTGCACTTTAAGCTACCGCAAACCCTCCTTGGTTCCCGGTAGGCACTGTTGGGATCAAAATTCACCATCCGATAAGAAAAACTTGTTACCAAAGCTACGCCAAACCTCAATGACGACTTCTGTTGACCAGATTTGTTTAAAGAGTTTTGGTGGAGTTGCTGAGGTTACTTCTGGCATTGTTGTTTCTTTTCTTGTTTGTGTCTCCTCCAATTCATCGTGAAGCCCTTTTTTCGTTGTACTCTAGAATGTCTTTGGGTTTAGAAGATCTGGAATAGTTAAAGGTTTAGACCTTGATCACTAGGTCTAGTTGAAGAGGAAAACCAGTCTAGTGTAAAGTAGACAGTCTAGCAAGTCTTGGCTTACTTGTACAAGTCTATTTACTTGCCCTAGTTAGATTGGCGAAAACAAACTTCGTCCAGCAAGGTATTCATAAGTATTCGTTTGCGAATCCCTAGACTTATTTAGACTTAGATTTTGACTCGTAAGGTTACAAAAATTACAAAATTGCGCAAACCTTGCAATGGCAATTTGCAAAATGCAAAACAAAATGCATCCTGGTGAACTTTCCAAAAGCCAGATCGTAATTTCTTCTTTTTCAATGTCAACTACAAGATCTAGAGGTGAAATCTCTACAAAAATCGAAACTTCTTCTAAACCTCAATTTCCTCAAACGAGTTGATTTTCTCGGGAACATGAATCGTTTCTTGAGCCTCTTTCATTTTCTTCCGTTTCTCCACGATCATCTCAGTCTTCTTATCCATTTTCGCCTCTTCATTCAACTCCGATTTCATCTCCTCCCCAGCCTTTTGCTCTTCGTTCTTCTTTCCATCCACAAAAATCGAAACTTCTTCTAAAACTCAATTTCCTCAAACGAGTTGATTTTCTCGGGAACAGGAATCGTTTCTTGAGCCTCTTTCAATTTCAACGCCAGATAAAAACCTCTTTCGGATAATCTTACTTCAATTCACATCAAATCTTCCAGGACTTGACCTCGAGTTTCACACTGTTTCACAGAGTTCAAGTGATTCAGAATCGCCGCGTTTTGGTCGCGGAATCGATCGTCGGACCATTCCACAAATACGTCACACGAGTGGATTCGTTTGAACAATGGAAAGTGGAGAGCGACATTAAGTCTGAGGGTGGACGAGTCATGGGGACGATCATCGATCCAAATCCCATCCTCAAGAGAGATCCGGTGCACGTGACGCCCAAAAACTAGCCAGGGTGTCCGCAGCAGAATCGATCGAAATCCTAAATTCACCTTGACATTTAGATTGTTGGGTGTCATCCAGTTTGCAAGGATGTGAAAAGATAAAAAAACAATTACAATCTCTCACAAACCAGAAAATCGGACTTTAAAGCTTCTAGACAAAGGCTTCAAACCATTGGCAAAACTTTTATTTCTTTTTATAGCCATGGGCAAATCTATTATTGCCCATTGGCAAGCGGGTGTTTCGTCACTTAGCTGAGCATCTTCAGGGTAAAGATATTCAGCTAATGATTTTGTAAAAAAGGCGCGAAATTTTCGGAACAGTCATTCATTCTACAAGCTCCTCCCGAGTGCGTGCCTATTTTATTTTCACTCTTTCCTGTTTTTACTATTTATAACGAAAACCTCTTACCAACCTGTATGTTTTTTTGCAGAGATGATGCTGCTGACCCACCGTATTTCGGGAACAACGCGAGCTTAGCCACGACACGCCGGCCTCTTCACCCCACTATATTCTATTCCACTATCGCCCATCACTCCTCGCCCATATCAGCCGAATCGCAGAAGTTTGTGAGTTTCTTTTCGGGGTTTTGATCCAAATGTTTTTGCTTTTGTGAAGCTTTCTAAAATGGCCTATAGGTGTTTTGTTGTTTCATTTTCCTTTTGTTTAGCGTCAAGCAGTAGCATTATCTTATACCTTTGATATTTGTCTTGATCTCGGGCAAATAAAGTTAGTCGAGTCGAGTTTAGTTAAATCTTACCTGATCAACGGCTTCTCAAACTCTCCATTTTAAGTGACAGTACTGAGCGGTGTATCGGTGCCGTGTAGAACCTCAAATCCGTTGGTAATGACGATAGGCCTAGATTCATAGAATAATGAAACTGCCTGATGCTAAACAAAATGAAGTTAACGTGTCGCACATTTTGTTTTCATTCAAAGGGGTAAAGTTGCAATTTGAAATTTGCTAATTTTTGGCCAAACAAAGATTCAATTCTAACGCGTTTTTCCGAAAAAGTACATTCCTTTAAGTTAAAAGCAGCTGTGTATATTACTTGCCTATAGAGCGGGCAACTCAAAGCAAAGAAAGCTTTACCAAAGTATAAGCATTTAGATCATAACCCTAGAACAAACTCACGAACTTCTGCGATTCGACGTTTACCTTGATATGGTCGAGAGTGTAGTAGCGGCAATTGTCGTGGCTGAGCTGGGGTTGTCCCACGTTCTTGTCTCTATAGAAAACCATGATTGAGACTAATTACACTCACATCTAATAGCGTGAGCGGGAGTTTCTTCTCGCTTTTCACCTTTTGCGTTCTACGGTCAAAGATTAAATAACTAATTTTTTCGGATTCATAGATGGCTTAAAATGGTTTTTACTGTCTTGATAGCACCGGGTTGAAATTTTTCATGTTCATTCTGATTATGGTCTTGTAAGATAAGCGGAGTTATCTAGAGATTGTTGAGAATCTTGTCTACAGGGTGCCTCATAATTACTCTTAATCACTCAGGTGGGTTTAGCTCAGTCAAATGATCACCGATTTTCACAAACATTTTACGAGTGAATTTGGAGCGGGTCTCCTGTAGCGGTGCCCATTATCTAATCGATAGGAGTTCACAATTTTTTTAAATGGGTTTTCAAATTTGGAGGTCGCGTTCAACCTCGCACAGAATCGAGTTTTGGGGGTGATGATGCCAGGCTTAGTGTGACTCCCAACCTTGAAAGCTTGTTTAAAATATTTGTGAACTCCGATCGGTTGATAGACACCGCTACAGGAGACCCACTCAAAATTTTCCTGTAAAATTTACGATTAATTATGACACACCCTGTAAAAGCTTTGAATTCTAATTGCCGACTTGGTTTTGGAAATCTAATTGTTTTTTATTTACAGGTTGACGGACGCCAAGCAAAATGTCGTTTGAAATGCGAAAGTTGACGTCATTCCCCATGCAGAAGCTATGCTACGACCTAGAGCTGGAGGTTTTGGAGCAAATGAAGCCGGAAGATACGATCGAATTGGTCAAGGTGAATGTAGGATTTCGATCGATTCTGCTGCGGACACCCTGGCTGGTTTGTGGGCGTCACGTGCACCGGTTACGCTCTCAGGATGATCGGATTTGGGTCACTCGTCGTCCCAATGACGCCGGCCTCACTCTTGATGTCGCTCTCCACTTTCCATTGTTCAAACGAATCCACTCGTGTGAGGTATTACAGGCATGGTTCGACGAACGATTCCACAACCAAAACGCGGCGATTCTGAATAACTTGAAGTCTGTGAAAGATTTGCACCTTACTGTGAACACGAACGAGTTGTTGCTGAAATTTCTTGAGAATTTCCGCTCGGTGATTGGATATTCCGCGGACATTGATTTGTTTGAAGAATCAATTCAAGTGATCAGCGAACATCTCGAGAACTTCATTGCAAATCATATGAATGACTGCGAAGCAGTCGTTTTGTGGTGTAGTTCCGCTGCTCAATTTCACTTCTACTACGCTGCTTTTGCCAAGACTTCGGTAAAATTCTTGGAAATCACTGGAATACGCTTGACCCATGATGGGTTTGAAAAGGTCGTACAATCAATTGTTGAGAGGGGGATCCCAAGCAAGAATTTGAAAGCTGCTATTTATATTAATGACCGTGTTTCTCAGGAGAGGGATTACCGAATCGTCGATTTTCTTGCGCGATTCCCTGGAATGAAGCGTCTCGACGGGGAAAATCAGCAAAAAGTCGTCAAAATGGCGAAAGAGATCTGGGATAAGCATTTGGATCACTTCGATTTTGATTTCACAGAGGAATCAGAGAATATTTTTGGACGAAACATTGACTCGGGGAGGGATTGTGTCTACATGCTTGGATCATACACGGATGATTCCGCAACCGGAACCGAATTTTTCGCTTTCTACGTTCATCCGCAGTGGGAAAAGACGGAGTTTTGAGAGTTTTTATCTTGATATGTTTTAATGCCTTTATTATGTCATGGTCACATTGTCATTGATTTAATCCAATTATCCATTTTCGAAATTGCCTATGCGACTGGAGCAGGAGTTGACAAGGATGAATCTTTGTTTCTATGTATGATTATTATTTGACAAGGATGTATTATTTGTTTCGTACAAAGAATAAAGCTTTATAAATAGCTGAGAAAGAGTGAGATAAAAAGTCAGCCAGAATAATTGGAATGGGATACACATCGATTGCTGCGTTTTTCGTAACACCTTGTCCTCGTAGTTTCCGGGCACTTCAAACGGATCGTCACCCTTTGAACGCCTATCACTTTGTCCGGAAGTCTTTTCCTTTTGAAAGTTTTTGGAAAATAGTAACAAGGCAAGATATAAAGGCGGGGTTACAAAATCAAAATCCCGATTCATTTCTGATATTACAAAGATTACAAGCAAATTTTTTCTTTTCGATAGATAGTTTTTGAGAAAATCGCTGTCATTCTTTTAAAAGTTGATGATCTTTTGGCTTTTCGGAAAGTTTATTCAAATCAATATTTACAGAAAAACAAAAATTTCACGTTTTTCGTGATTTAGCTTACTCTTGCCGAGTTTCCGGTCGTTCCACTGTAGTTCTGTAATGATATCAATATTCTAGACCAGTTTCGAGGCTTTCCACCAAATTGGATGCATTTAGATCCTCTGCTTACTAGATTTAACCAAAAAGCTTGATTTTGAATGTATGAAAGAAATTTGAACTTAAAGCAAGGCTTGTAAAATCTAAACAAGGCTTAAGAAATGAAATTCCAGTATTTACTGGTTATTGAAAGTTTTCTGATGAAGTTAAGATCAAAAAATCCAGGCGGTTTATCGTCGTTCATTCGATTTGCTTCACGAAAAAGCCAAAAATCTACCTCATGTAAACCGCGAAACCAATCTTGAGGCGATTTCTTGAGGAAATAACCCCCCACCACTGTACGGCTCGAGATAGTCCCTAGCACGACCGTTTTTCGGCACCAAATAGAACCATGAAAGATGGGCAGATCTTTTACGTATGATAATAATCTATATAACACTACATTATTACTAGAACTACAACTAACAACTAACGAACTACTGCGCTTCAAGCTATCGTAAAGCCTTCTTGGTTCCCGGTAGGCAGTGTTGGGATCAAAATTCACCATACTAGGTTGGTGCAAATGAAATTTCGTTTTTTACAAACATTAAAGTCATCCAAAATTTTTTTTGATAACAATTTATTTAAAACAATAAGCACAATTATTATCTATGACATCCCTCCAACGTTGCTACAGATTGCGGATCCCCTTCTCAAAGAACGCTTGATTCTGTGATGCAAAGTAGTTGGTCACCCAATTTTCGACGTCTTTTGCATTCTTAAACTGGCAATTCTCAAGGGAATGTTGCATCGATCTGAAAAGGTGAAAATCGGAGGGTGCTAAGTCCTGGACTATACGGCGCATGTGGTAAGACCTTCCATCCTAGCTTCTCTAGTTCCTTACAAGAGGTTTTTGCCGTGTGAGCTGGAGCATTATCACGGAGAAAGTTGATAGTTGAGGGATTTAGGCCTTTTTCACGCAAAATTTCGTCAACCTTCTTGAGTTGTTGAATAAAATAAGATGAATCGACTGTTTTTCCGGGTCTTAATAATTCAAAATGAACAAGTCCATTGATATTCCACCAGCAAGACAACATCACTTTGCGCCCATGATAATCCGGCTTTGGAGTTGGAATTGGCGCTTGACCTTTGCTCAGCCATTGCCTTTTTCGAAGTATTATCAAAGTGAATCCACTTCTCATCCATCGTCAAGATATTCTCAAAAAAATGGCTTCTTTTCGACTTATGGAGCAAGATATGGCTGATCGAAACGCGTGCTCCCAGATTCTCAACACTCGATTGATGTGGAACCCATTGTCCATTACGATTTGTCTTTCCAATTATTTCCAAATGGCGTACAATTGTTGAATTGGAGACGTTTGGCAAGTTCTCGTGTTGTTTGCATTGGATCAGCTTCAATTCATTGTTGTCGATGGCTGTGGCACGATGTCCATGCGATTCGTCTTCAAGGGAATGCGAAAATAAAGTAAATATCCAAGAGTACAAATGCACAAAAGAACATCAAATAAGCTCTTCAGATTAAAAAAATAAGAACATTTTATATCGACCGAAATTTCTTTTGCACCAACCTAATACTTTTGTAAAGCTTTCTTTTGCTTTGAGTTGCCCGCTCTATGAGCAAGTGATATACACAAGTGCTTTTTAACTTAAAGAATGTCCTTTTTCGGAAAAGCGCGGTAGAAATCAATCTTTTTTAGGTCAAAAATTAGCAAATTTCAAATTGCAACTTTATCCCTTCGAATGAAAATAAAATGTGCGACACGTTAACTTCATTTTGTTTAGCATCAGGCAGTTTCATTATCCTATCAATTTAGGCCTAGCGTCAGTACTAACGGAATCGAGGTTCTACACGGCACCGATACACAGTTCAGCACTGTCGCTTATAACGGAGAGTTTGAGAGGCCGTTGATCAGGTAAGATTTAACTAAACTCGACGCCTTTGTTTGCCCGAGATCAAGATAAATATCAAATGTATAAAATAATGCTACTGCCCGACGCTAAACAAAAGAAAATGAAACAACGAAACACCTATAGGCCATTTTAGAAAGCTTCACAAAGCAAATGCATTTAGATCATAACCCGCAAAAACAAACTCACAAACTCCTGCGATTCGGTTGATATGGGCGACGAGTGATGGGCGATAGTGGGATGGAATACAGTGGGGTGAAGGTGGCCGGCGTGTCGTGGCTAAGCTCGCGTTGTACCCGAAATACGGTGGGTCAGCATCATCTCTGGAAAAAAACATACAGTTTGGTAAGAGATTTTCGTTATAAATACTAAAAACAGGAAAAGTTACAAAAAAAAGGCACCCACTCGGGAGGAGCTTGTAGAATGAATGACTGTTCCGAGAATTTCGCGCCTTTGTACACCATTAGCTGAATATCTTTTCCCTGAAGATACTCAGCGAACTGGCAAACACCCGCTTAACAACCCCTCAAGGGAAACTAGGATGTTTTTTGACGCGTTTGGGTAGTACGAAGTTGAATTTTTCAGGGTCGTTCCTATCGTGTTTGAGGATTCTTATCAGGCGGAATTATCTAGAGATAGAATGGTTGGGATTTTGTCTAGAAGCTTTGAACTCTGATTCACTGGTTTTTGCGAAGATTGTAATTGTTTTTATCTTTTCACATCCTTGCAAACTGGATCAGCTACAATTCATTGTTGTCGATGGCTGTGGCACGATGTCCATGCGATTCGTCTTCAAGGGAATGCGAAAATAAAGTAAATATCCAAGAGTACAAATGCACAAAGAACATCAAATAAGCTCTTCAGATTAAAAAAATAAGAAAATAAGAATATCGACCGAAATTTCTTTTGCACCAACCTAATACGATCATGTTACCAAAGCTACGCAAAACCTCAATGACGACTTCGGTAGGCCAGACCTGTTTAAAGAGTTTTGGTGGAGTTGCTGAGGTTACTTCTGGCGTTGTTCTTTCTTTTTTGTTGTTTGTGTCTCCTCCAATCCATCGTCAATCCCTTTTTTCGTTGTACTCTTGAATGTCTTTAGATTTAGAAGGATCTGGAATAGTTAAACGTTTAGACCTTGACCACTAGATCTAGTTGAAGATGAAAACCAGTCTAGCGTAGAGTAGACAGTCTAGCAAGTCTTGGCTTACTTGTACAAGTCTATTTACTTGCCCTAGTTAGATTGGCGAAAACAAACTTCGTCCAGCAAGGTATTCACAAGTATTCGTTTGCGAATCCCTAGACTTATTTAGACTTAGATTTTGACTCGTAAGGTTACAAAAATTACAAAATTGCGCAAACCTTGCAATGGCAATTTGCAAAATGCAAAACAAAATGCATCCTGGTGAACTTTCCAAAAGCCAGATCGTAATTTCTTCTTTTTCAATGTCAACTACAAGATCTAGAAGTGAAATCTCTACAAAAATCTCTACAAAAATCGAAACTTCTTCTAAACCTCAATTTCCTCAAACGAGTTGATTTTCTCGGGAACAGGAATCGTTTTCTTCCAGCCTCTTTCATTTTCAACGCTGCAATCCCTCCGATGTCCAGTCGATGTGTATCCCATTCAATTATTTTGGCTAACTTTTTTATTTCACTTTTTCTCGCCTGTTTTTATTATAGTTTTATAAAGTTTTATTTTTTAAAAGAAACAAATAATAATCATACATCGAAACAAAGAAAGAAAGCTTCATCCTTGTCAACTTCTGCTCCAGTTGCATAGGCAATATCAAAAATGATGTATTGGATGAAATCAATGACAATGTGACACAAAAAAGCACTAAAATTGTATGAACCTCGATAAAAAAACCATCAAAACTCCATCTTTCCCGATTGCGGATGAACGTAGAAAGCGAAAAATCCGTTCCGGTTTCTTAACCATCAGGTGCGTGTATGATCTAAGCATGTAGACACAATCCCTCCTCGAGTCAATGTTGCGTCGAAAAATGACAGATTCTCTGGGAACCCAAAATCGACATCGTAATGCTTATCCCAGATTTCTTTCGTTATTTTGATGACTTTTGCCGATCTTCCCCCTCGAGACGTTTCATTCCAGGGCATCGCGAAAGAAAATCGACGATTCGGCCGTCGGACGAAAAATGGGCAGATCTTTTACGTATGATAATAATCTATATAACACTACAGTAATACTAGAACTACAGCTAACAACTAAAGAACTACTGCGCTTTAAGCTACCGCAAACCCTCCTTGGTTCCCGGTAGGCACTGTTGGGATCAAAATTCATCATTCGATCAAGAAAAACTTGTTACCAAAGCTTCGCCAAACTTCAATGACGACTTCTGTTGGCCAGATTTGTTTAAAGGGTTTTGGTGGAGTTACTGAGGTTACTTCGGCGTTGTTCTTTCTTTTGTTGTTGTGCCTCCTCAATCCACCTTCAACCACTTTTTCGTTGTGCTCTAGAATGTTTTTAGGTTTGGAAGATCTAGAATACTTAGAGATCTAGTTAGCTATGGAGAAGGAGGTAATCTAGCAAGTTCTATTAAATCCTTACTATTCGGATCTCATACAAGGGATAGCCTACATCATTGCGCATCATACTGTCATTCAAACAGGCCTCGTTCAGCAAGCTATTGATAAGTATTCGATTGCTTTTTGATATTCCTATTTTAAAAGTCTAGATTTCTTTAGTTTAGGTTTAAAAGATTGCAAAATCGTTTGCAAAACTGCAAAACTAGCGACAAATTGTGACGCAAGCATTTAAGCGGAAAGAATTTTGAAGTTCAAAGGTGAAAATCTAGGAATTTAATCGAAATTTTAACTTTTTGTCTAGAAATTAAATCTCTAGAAAAAAAATTGGAAACTTTTCAACCTTTCAAACCTGAATTTCTTCAATCGGGTTGACGATTTTCTCAGGAACAGGAATCGAATCTTTATCGTCTATCGTTTTTCCCTTTCTCTTCTATTATTTCCAGTCTTTTTATCGATTTTTGCCTCTTTTAATTGATTTAAATCGAACTTCTTCAACTCTTCTTCATCTTTTCCTCTTTTCCTCTTTTTCTTTTTTCCCTCCATTTTTCTTCACCTTTTCTCTCCTTTTTGTCAATTACCTAGAAAATTGAATATGGTAAAAATTAGGGTATTTTTAGCTTTTATACTTTCACGTAGACGCAACCCAGCTAGCACACTGAATTCTTTATCTTTTATCAGAATTCAGTACTAAGATAGGATGCGTTTAGAGAAAAAACAAAGTACACAAAGAGGGTGCTTAAACGCAAGTATCCCATCTAGCCTACTCATGACAGTCTGAAAAGGTTCTGAAAATGGAAATTTTCCTGGTATTTAACGATAGATAACTTTGGCTGATGCCTAAGATGGGGATGCGCTTATCCTTTACATCAACATTCACCTCATCAAGCGATTCACTGAGTTCTTTCACTCGTCCATTCTCATTGAACTTCTTCCGAAATGATTTCATTTAGCGAAGATAGTTTCGATGATTTTAGCAATTGGAAGTGATTCGGGCTTCTTTGTGAATAAGCTTGGAATCGTTGAAGTGTCTTTTCTAAAGAGACTCTACAATTCTCAAAGCTTTGGAAGATTGTACAAGATTTGAAGAGACTTAGAATCGTTGTAGTGTCTTTCTAAGAGATTCTACAATTCTCAAAGCTTTGATTTTAATTTCAAAGCTTTTCAATAGCGAGGCTTCACAAGTAACCGTCTAGAGCCTGTTTTTGAGTTATTTTGGTGTCAAATTCTATGGATAACATACTTGATTTCTAAGTAAGAATGATAGGAAACGACTTTTTCCGCATCAATTACCTTGGAGAGTGGCTCCGATTCGACATCATCGATCCCTTTCACCCCGTTCACTTCAATCACACTGTCCTGGGTAACGGCTTCCGGCTCGTCTCCCGACCCATCCGGCTAAATCTTTTCAATAAATCCCTTGATTCAGTTCAATTCTCACCAAATTCTCCTCCCATCTTCCATTGAAATTGTACTTTTCTTTTGTTTCTCCCCTCGCTCAATCACAATCTCGTCAGCTTTCTCTTTTAGGTGAACGACTTTCGGATGGATCTAGAAAGATAAAAAACTAGGTTCATAAGCTCCTTAGATCTATATCTATAGAAGATCTAAAGGACTTAATTTTGAAGCTATATTCTTCAAGTAGACTATACGTTGTTTTGCTTACATAACTTTTAACAAATCGATAAATAGAAATGAAAATCTACGTTGGTTGGCTCTTGTTGAATGGGATTGGCAGGAGTTGATGGGGTGTCGATGTCAAGACTTTCCGTTAAAGTTAAAGCCGATGAATGCTGAAGATGAATTTAAGGAAATTTCATAGATTTGTCGATTATTTATGTATTTATTAAAGAAAATATTTAAAACTGACATTTTGTGGCAGCAAGAGCAGGACTTGAGCGCCTTTTTAGTCAAGTGGCGGATCGACGGATCGCTGGAATAGAGAAAAATAAAATATAAAGCGATAAAAGCAATAAAATCTAATAAAATCTATTAAAATCAAGATATTGAGCTAATGTAGACAAATTCCTACAAACCTTTGTGCACTGGAAACAGGCTTCTTGAATTTGATGACCGCTGAAGTCTAAACAGAAACGGAGACAAAGCGAAAAGAATCTAAAAATTGGATAAAATAAAGAGATTTAGATATAAATTAAAGATTTATCTAACTAAATATTCATTTCTATTTCTAGTTTTATCAATCTGGGCCACTCTGTTTTTCGGTAAAACTTTTACCTTTACTGATTGAAAGAAAAACGAAAGTCAAAATTTATTGTGCGCCACTTTTGAGCGTTTTGCATCGGCGCTCTTTTCAATATGGCGCTCTTTTGAACGACGCTCTTTTGAACGACGCTCTTTTAAACGGCGCTTTTTAAACGGCGCTCTTTTAAGCGGCGCTCTTTTAAACAGCGCTCTTTTAAACGGCTGTCTTTTAAACAGCTCTTTTGAAACGACGTTCTTTTCAATACGGCGCTCTTTTGAACGGCGCTTTTTTGAACGGCGCTCTTTTGAACGACGCTCTTTTTAAACGGCGCTCTTTTAAACGGCGCTTTTTAAACGGCGCTCTTTTAAACGGCGCTCTTTTAAACGGCCGTCTTTTAAACGGCGCTCTTTTTAAACGACGTTCTTTTCAATACAGCGCTCTTTTGAACGGCGCTTTTTTGAACGGCGCTCTTTTGAACGACGCTCTTTTCACATAATCCCACAAAGTCGATAGCTAAAAGAATATTTTGTATAAAATTCTTTAAAAAAAATAAAAGATTTAAACTTTTTCTAATATTTCTTTTAGTATTTCTAGTATTTCTTTTTCTTAATATATTATAGATTTTAAGGAGAAAAAAGAAGTCTGGATTGACTTTTGATTAGATTTTGATTGACTTTTCATTGCCTTTTCAGTGACTTTTAACTTGTCTTGTTCTTTTAATCAGTAAAGCTACAAGTTTGTTTACTTAAAATAGATATCCAATAAAAATCTAGATTTATACCTAACAATAAAAAGAAAAAACAAAGTTTGTAATTTTTTGACCAAAAACTTACTGATAGTCGGCTTGAGGTGTGGCGGTGATTGCAGAGAAAAGAAGTAACAATATCAACATAACTGACTCTGAAATTACAAATAAAGCTTTCATTTTATCTAGATAAAGAGAGGGAGAGAATAAAGGGATTTAAATTTAAACTTAAATATAATAAATCGAGATCATGAATTGAGCTTTTTTGAAATGATTTCTTTTAGTGCAGAGAGTTTCGATGATTTCTGAGGAATCTGAAATGATTCAGGTTTCTTTTGAATTCATTTCCGATCATTGTAGTGTCTTTCTAAAGGGATTATACAATTCTACGATCTTCCCAAGTAACTACTAGATTTAAAGCTTATCTTCTACAAGTTTAAACCTAAAAAGAGAACAAACATATCAAAAATATCTACTTTGACAAGTTTAATTCAATTTTTATTCAAAGACTATCGCCTTTTACGCCGTTGATTGTCTAGAAATGACTGGAAAAGCGGAAAAATTGAATTTGTGACAAAATCTCATTGCAAACCACTTAGAAAAACGAAAACTAAAAAGTGATTCTAATATTTTTATGTCCTTTAAATACAAAAACTTTTAAATAGTCAAGATTTAAATGAAAATAGCTTTGGAAAAGGCAAAAGTTCACGATTTTCGCATTAGAATATGGTGGCTTTAAAAAGGTTTTAAATTAATTTATCCTTGATTCAGATAAACTCTCACCAAAGTCTTCTTCCACCTTCCCTTGAAATTGTACTTTTCTTTTTGCTTCTCCACTCGATCAATCAAAATCTCGTCGGCTTTGGCTTTCAGTTCGAGGACTTTTGAATGAATCTAGAGTTTTGATAAAGATCTAGATTTAAAGAAGATCACTTTAGATCTAGATTTAGAGAAGATCTAAAGAAGAATAGCAGAAGAGTTGTTTCTTTCCTTACTCTTCTTCGGCTGAACCTAAAGTTGCTTTTCTTGCTAAACTTTTAAACGCCGTTAGTCTTTTAGTCTTACTAATCTTTTAAGAACTAATTTGAGGTTCAAAATTCTTTAAGGAAACTAAATCTTTCCACGTACATGGGTCTTTAATAAATGCATAAATAGAAATGAAAATCTACCGTGGTTGGCTCAATTGAATGGGAGTGCCGGGGTTGATGAGGCGTTGCCGGGGTATCCAGAATTAAAGTCAAAGGCGATGAATGCTAAAGGGTTAATTTAAGCAAAAGTTGATGATTTATAGCTATTTCATTTATTTCCCCAGAAAATATTTTAAAACTGGCGTCTTGTGGCAGCATGAGCAGCACTTGCGGCGCCTTTTGAGGTCCGAGTGGCGGGTCGGCGGATCTCTGAATGAGGAGAAAAATACGATGAACATAGAATCTGATGAAAGCCTTTAAAATTCGAAGAAATTCAGCTAGTGTAGAACGAAAGGAAAAAATTTGCAGTAGAATTTGAGATCAGCTTTTTTAATTCTTACAAGCTTTTGTACCCTGAAACTGAAGCCTCTTGAATCTGATGGCCGCT